>PVKP010019922.1:0-41583 GCA_004027715.1 Plecturocebus donacophilus | reverse complement strand
TTGGCCGGATATGAAATTCTAGGTTGAAAGTTCTTTTCTTTAAGGATGTTGAATGTTGGCCCCCACTCTCTTCTGGCTTGTAGGGTTTCTGCTGAGAGATCTGCTGTGAGTCTGATGGGCTTCCCTTTGTGGGTAACCCGAACCTTCTCTCTGGCTGCCCTTAGCATTTTCTCCTTCGTTTCAACCCTGGTGAATCTGAAGATTATGTGCCTTGGGGTTGCTCTTCTTGAGGAATATCTTTGTGGTGTTCTCTGTATTTCCTAGACTCGAATATTGGCCTGCCTTGCTAGGTTGGGGAAGTTTTCCTGGATAATATCCTGAAGAGTATTTTCCAGCTTGGATTCGTTCTCTTCGTCACATTCAGGTACACCTATCAAATGTAGATTAGGTCTTTTCACATAGTCCCATATTTCTTGGAGACTTTGTTCATTCCTTTTGACCCTTTTTTCTGTCATCTTGCCTTCTCGTTTTATTTCCTTGAGTTGATCTTCGACCTCTGATATCCTTTCTTCTGCTTGGTCAATTCGGCTGTTGAAACTTGTGCATGCTTCGTGAAGTTCTTGTGTTTTGTTTTTCAGCTCCATCAATTCACTTATATTCTTCTCTAAGTAGTCCATTCTCGTTAACATTTCGTTAAATCTTCTTTCAAGGTTCTTAGTTTCTTTGTATTGGGTTAGAACATGTTCTTTTAGCTCACAGAAGTTTCTTATTATCCACCTTCTGAAGCCTGATTCTGTGAGTTCATCACACTCATCCTCCGTCAAGCCTTGTTCTCTTGCTGATGAGGAGCTGCGATCCCCAGTAGGAGGAGAGGCATTCTGATTTCGGGTGTCCTCAGCCTTTTTGCACTGGTTTCTTCCCATTTTTGTGGATTTATCCACCTGTCGTCTTTGTAATTGCCGACTTTCAGATTGGGTCTCTGAGTGAACGTCCGGCTTGTTGGTGATGAAATTTTTACTGTTTCTTAGTTTTCCTTCGGGGGGCGCCCCTTCCCTACAGAGCTGGGCCTTCCCGGGTTCAGCTGCACTTGTTCTCAGTCCTCAGCGCTTCCAATTGCTGTTTTCCTTGTGGGGATGGGACCAGCCGAGCCCATCCGTCCCGTATACTCCACTCCGGGAAGCGCCGCGCTGGGGTGCCGGCAAAACAGCTGCGCCAGCCAAAAGAGTCGCGCTGGCGACCCGTGTGGCTCCTCTGCCGGGAATCTCCCGGTCTGTGGGCAACAAAAATTCGTCGGAAAGTGCGGTGTCCACTCGTTCTCTGTGCTTTATTGGGAGCTACATTCCTGAGCTGTTGCTAATCGGCCATCTTGGATCTCTCCAATCGGCCATCTTGGATCTCTCCGATAGTCTTAATACACTCTTCTTGTTTATTATACAGACCAATTTCGTTCTCTCATTTTATCCTAGTTTACCCTTGTAGAATAGGTGCAGAGGAGGCTCCAATTCCTGAACTCCAAAACACATCACGGTATATGATGGTGGTTCTCTTATACCAACTATAAAAACAGCTTCCCCAAGGTTATGCCATTGCCCAACAGTAGTTGTTAAGGTTCATTGTGTTTAAAACAGCATTCTTCATTTCCAACACAGATACAAAATCCACTGAGTAAGAAAGTATTGTTAATAGAAATGATGAAAATGAGTCCTACTGCACTTAGAATAAAATACAAAACGCTTAACAGGACCTATAAGATCATTGATGTTCTCCCTGGCCTGCCTCTTCAGCAGCACATTGTTTCACTCTCTCCCAGGTCTCCACTCCAGCCACAAGGAGCATCACCTAACTTCTTGAACACACCATGCCTCTCCCAACAAAGGGCTCTTGCTGTCACCTCTGCTTGAAAGCTGTCTTCTCTACCTATTTGTCTTGCTAATTCATGATCTATTTAGAAGTAGCATTTCTTGGCAAATAATAAATACTTGAATATGTTTTGCCTGATATAGACTGGTTGAATATGCAAATGGTATTTGTCTTATTTGCCTACTTGTCTTTAGGAGCTGAGTCTAGTACAATGCCCTTCAAAATCAGGCCACGTATGAGAAGCTGCATTCAACCCTAAGGGGACTGGCAATGTGGGAGGGCAGATAGGGTATTAATCAGGATGCCAATGGGAATGGGTGTAGGATCACTAAAGTCTGGCACCTTTGAGAAAATATTCATCACTCCCAAAGCATGACATGAGTGGGAATGTGAAAAGGGATGTTCTGTAAGGCAAAAAGCATCTCAAGGATTTTGTCAAAGAACACAGCAGTTCTTTTTGATATAGAGGTATTTTCTTTCTTCTGCCGCAAATATCGGAAATGCTGTTTTTCAAACCTGATCTATAGAGTGTAAAGCCAACAGAACCCTTTTGGATCATTTGTGTGTGTGTGATATAGCTGTTTAGGTGATGTCATGGCACAGTCAAAATGCCTGAGCAAGGGAACTTACAAAGGACAGATAGTCTGCCACCTCTGAGACTAGCCTACCTAAGCATTTGGCCCTGACCAGTCTGACAGCTCTTGGGCTCTGGTTCTCTTGGAAACTGTGGTATGTGTCTCCAAGCTTCAAAATTCTCATGCTGGAGGGTTTTTTAGAATGTTGCTCACTGCTTGGTCCTGTAGTACTTTAGATTCCAGGATAGAACATGCCTGGCCAGCAGTTTAGGTGGACAGGTAAAGGAGAATAAGATACTCAAATAATATATTTCTAGAGCACTGTGAATGACCCATCTCACCTGGCTGGCTGCTGCAAGCTTAGGCAGCCTGCATGTTTTGCTGTGGCATGCCAGGCCTTCTCAAGGCATGCTTCAGGCAGCCTAGGTGTCAATAGCAGCTGACTCCTCCTAAGATAACTGATCTCAAATGCAGCCAGTTTCTTGGAGACTTGGCACATGTATCTTGAGTCAAAAAGCTATATGGTACCTGAGTCCTTCATCACTTAAATAGGAAGGCAAGAATCTACCACCCAGAATTCCATGAAACATCCCTTCCTATGACCAGGACCCAGGATGAAGTACAACATTTGGGAGTGTTGAGTCTTGCAGCACAATAAGTATCTATCCATGGATCTAGTACCCTAGGAAGAAATGGTCTGTCCACTAGAGTATATGCTCTGCCACCTGGTTTTGCAGCAATTAGGAGAATGGGTGGATCAAGGGATCCAGAACAGTAGCCACAGGAAGTTAGGAACATGATACCAGGTATGCCTCACTATTTGCAGTGAATATATCTATTCAGGAATCTGCAAGGTCCCAGAAACTCTGGCTATCACTTCACCCGGTGAGCCCTGAAGCTTCCCATAGAGACTGCCCATCACCCAAGCCCTGCCAGGGTCTGTGGATGGCACTTTGACCATCTATGCCAGGCCAGGCCAGCAAACATTGCTTGGCTCAGGATGGAAGTGCAGGTTGCTTTTAAGCAGCAGAAAAGAGCTGGAAGAGAAGTACTACTGACTTCACCTTTTCTAACAAACAAGAAATTGCACTATGCTCAGCTTCCATGTAAAACTGTATCCTGACATTTACAGATGCAGTGGGATTAAACGGATTTAGAAATGGAGCCACAACCTCAATGGGCAAAATGGGAAATACGTTCTTACAAAACTGGCAAAGGCAAAGCCAAAGCAGACAGTGCCCTCATGTGGAAGAAAAAAAAATTTTGAGAAAACAAATTCTCACTTGGTTTTCTGAGTGACTGTAGCTGAGTATTTTTCAGAAATATGCAAAAGGAAAGTTAACATTCTACCAATAAGAGCTAGGTGACAAGTAACAAATGATTAACTTTATCATATGAAATTTAAACTCAAGAAATTGTCTGGGGTTCAGCAAAGCTAAACAACTTATTTTTAATACAAAGAAGTGTATTAGCCCATTTTTTGCATTGCTATTAGGAAGTACCTGAGACTGGGAAATTTATAAAGAAAAGAGGTTTGGCTGGGCGTGGTGGCTCATGCCCGTAATCCTAGCACTTTGGGAGGCTGAGGGGGGCGGATCACAAGGTCAGGAGATTGAGACCATCCTGGCTAACATGGTGAAACCCCGTCTTCACTAAAAACACAAAAAAATTAGCTGGGCATGGTGGCACACACCTGTAGTCCCAGCTACTCAGGAGGCTGAGGCAGGAGAATAGCTTGAACCTGGGAGGTGGACGTTGCAGTGAGCTGAGATCACACCACTGCACTCCAGCCTGGCGACAAAGCGAGACTCCATCTAAAACAAAAAAGAGGTTTAACTGGCTCGGCTATGCAAGCATGGCTCCAGCTTCTGCTTGGCTTCTGGTGTGGGCCTCAGAGAACTTACAATCATAGTGGAGGGTGAAGGGGAGCAGGAGTATCATATAGCAAGAGACCAGGAGCAAGAAAGAAAAGGTGGAGGTCCCAGATCTTGTGAGAACTAACTGAGAAAGAACTCACTTATCATCAAGGGGATGATGCTAAAGCATACAGGAGGGATTCGCCCTTACCCCCGTGATACAATCACCTTCCACCAGGCCCCACCCGCAACATTGGGAATCACATTTCAACTTGAGATCTGAAGATGACAAACATCCAAACCATATCAGAAAGTAAATATAACATCCAGTTAATAGGAAATGTGTTTTGTCTATCTGCCCCTACTCCCAACCACCCACTAAATAAAGATGGTTTTTTTAAAGACTGTTTAAAGGAGTACCTAATTAACTATCTTCCCCTTGGTACCACTTATTTCCACTAGGCCATAAGTCATAGCCATTCCTCAGGGGACAGCAACATGGTTTCACTGGCTCACTAGTGATTTTCTCTTTTCTGGGAGTGGTAAGAGCAATGGTATTTGAGTGCACTGGGCCCTGAGTCAGATCTTTGCTCAGTCTCCTGAACACAAAGCACCTGCAAAGCAGGTGAGAATGCATTTCCGAAAAGAGAGACAAAGTTAGGAGGAAGAGAGAGGAGGATCTGAACTCTCATAGAACTGGAATCTTGCACTGGCCTCTAGCATCTGTGCAGCTCAGGACATGCAGCAGAGTCCTGGTAGTTAGGTTAGAGTGATAGTATCTATACCACTACCATGGAAAGTAGCAAGCCCTATAAATCAGGGCTTTTCTCCTGGAGAGCCAGCTATTAAATGCTTACCAGTACACTACTGCTTCTGTGATTTACTTTTCCCCTTTAGGCACTCTCACTCTCCTGTTCCTGCTACCTGCACTCTTTACCAGCTACACTTTCATTCTTTGTACCTGTCCTAATTGCCCTATCTGGGAGCCCTCTGTGGGCCACACTTCCTTTCGCATCGATTCCAGATTCCCTATTCTGTCACACTGCTCTGTTACTTGCTCTCTTAACAAACTAGCACCTATTTAAAAATTCCCTCACTAGGAATCCACCAAATCTATGCATTTTTCTCCTACATCATGGCATCGAAGCATTACTGAAGAATATCTCATAGTCCTGAGTGTTGGGACCATTTAAATCTGTGGTATGCAGCCTCATAGTTTTTTCAGTGCTTCTTAGAAGTCTATTTACAGTGCACAGCCAGCTGAGCTCTTTTGAGACTTATCCACTTTCCCAAAGTTGGTTATTTTCTACCACCCTTTCCCACACATACTCTCTACATGTAACCTCACCTCCTACTTTAAGAGAAAGAATTAAAATAGAAGTAATAATGCAGGAATTCTCTCAATTTCTTGGTGGCCAGCCACCAAAAGTATTTTTATCCACATCATAGTACCTAACTTTCTCTTATTTCAATTACAGTATTATTCTTGCTCCTTTCTTTGTTTCTTCAGAGTCCTTCAATTTCTTCATCAGTAAAATATGAATAATAATATTGACCTCATGGGATGTTTGTGAACACTATATTAGTTATTACTTAATTGAATATATATTTGTAATGCTTTCAAAAATCTTTAAGAATGTATAATTCACATACAATTTTCATATTTAAAGTATATAAATGATGGTTAGTATATTTGCAGAGGTGTACAACCATCACTACAATCTAAATTTAGAACATTTTTATCACCCCAAAAAGAAACCCTGTACCCATTAGCAGTCACTCCTCATTCTTCCCTCCCCAAATCTCCTGGCAACCACAAATCAACTTTGTCTCTATAGACTTACCTATGCTGAAATATTTCATATAAAAGAAATCATGCCCTCTGTGTTCTTTTGTTATTGGCTTCTTTCCCTTAACATGATGTTTTCAAGATGTAATGTGCAAGGATTTTAGAACAGTCTTCACACATGGGAGGTCTACTGTGAGTTTGCAGTTACTATTTCTTGGGCTATTCTTCCTCAAGGACTAAATTCCAACCTTTTCCATGCTTCTGGGGTTCCACTATTTTGTCTCTGCAGTATTTTTAACTCCTCTTTTCTACTTTCATCTCTATCTTTGCATATAAGCCCTCTGAAGCCTCTCCAATATATAATTCTCTCATATCTTTCTCTCCAGATAACATTAATTTAAAAGCTATCTACTGTTTCTACCACATTTTCCTATTAACTCCTGATAACCAGTCTATCATCTAGTAGTAGAAATATAAGTTGAGTGTTCCTTATTGAAAATGCTTGGGACCAGAATTGTTCCAGATTTTAGAGTTTTTCCAGATTTGGGAATACTTGTACATACATAATGCTATATTTTAGAGATAAGACCCAAGTCTAAACAAGAAATTTATTTACGTTTTATGCACACATTATACACATAGACAGTAACTTTACACAATATTTGAAATAATTTTGTGCATGAAACAAAGTTTTGACTACATTTTTACCGTGCTCCATCACATGAAGTCATGTGTGGAATTTTCCACTTGTGGAATCATGTGGCCACTTTAAAAGTTTTAGATTTTGGAACATTTTGGATTTCAAGTATTTAGACTAGGGATGCTCAACATGTAGTAGTAGGGTTTTTTTCCCTAGAATTACCACTGACTCTCAGAGGTGGACCCTCAAAACGGCCACATTTGTTGTATTAAGTTGAACTGTATGAAGCAGTCAATATGCAACAATTTTTTGCTTACAACAATGGCAATTTTATATCAATCTGTCAATTTCATCCAGTCAAAGACTACTACAAATGCACCTGCAATTGTGGAACTTGGGTTTACTACTCGTTGCAATGAGGGTGAATGCACACCATTGGGAATAGTGAGCTATCTCAGTAGGAAAGTTTTGGGACTTGGGTTTGTCTTAGATGACTGATAAGGGTGTTAAGGATGCAGGAATTTGCTCCAAATTGGATGGTATCAGAAAACAGAGGCAATTTTTTTTTAATCCCCTTCTTAACCAAAGGAAGAAGATATCGTTAATATCCAGATTTTCACCATTGCTGAGATTTTGCTGATCAAGATAAAAAAGTTGTTGATATGGGTTGGATCTGTGTCCCTACTCTAATCTCATGTTGAATTGTAATCCCCAGTGTTGGAGAAACACTTCTGGTCCCTTATCAAAAATGACTGGGACCAAAATTGTGGGAGCCTGGTGGGAGGTGATTGGATGACAGAAGTGGAATTCCCCCTTGGTACTGTCCTTGCAATAATGAGTGAGTTCTCGTGAGATCTTGTCATTTAAAAGTGTGTGGCATCTCCCTCATCTCTCTCTTGCTCCTGCTATGGCCATGTGATAAGTTCTGTGTGCTCCTCCTTTACCTGAGGGGTTTCACGTTTCCTGAGGCTTCCCCAGCAGCCAATCAGATGCCACCATCATGCTTCCTCTACAGCTTGCTGAACCATGAGCCAATTAAACCTCTTTTCTTTGTAAATTATCCAATCTCAGGTATGTCTTTATACAGTGCTAGAATGAACAAATACAGTTGTTCAGAGAACAGAATTCATATTAGATTAGGGTTAACCCTTCTGTCATAGGATGAGTTGAATCATCTGACATGATAATGGCTGTGCAGCCATATTTAGATCTCTGAATAGGATATATTGGCCAACTGCAAAAAAAGTAATAACCTGAAATATTTGATTAGTTATTAAACTTTACAATAAGTCTCAAAGATAGGCGCCTAGAATATAAAATAAAGGTGCTGAAAATATATCCCAGAATTCACCTGGATCTGTTTTAGAGAAGTACATTTTTTTTTAGAAAAAGAGAGAAAAGGAGAAAGAAAGAAACAGCAAAAGAAAGAAAAAAAGAAAAAGAGAGGAAGAGAGAGAAGTACATTTTTATTTTAGCTTAGACATGGACTATTCTACTTGTCCTCTAGCATATATAAGCACATCAATAAGTGATCTGTTACAGCATAATTTTTTCCTTGGATTGTTAAGAATAATTCAAAGGCTATTTTACTCATGATAACATCAGCGAATGAATTTAAATTTAAATGGGTTTATCAGGCTTCTAAAGAAGAAGTATAATTTTTAAGTTTTTCTGGATTCAAATGCAAGTTTTTGGTATCCTTCTACAATAGTGTTTTTGTTTGTTTGTTTGTTAACCGTGGGAGTTATAGCCCATATAGTATAAATAAAGAGGGAGTTAATTTTTTTTCCTACAAGGAATTTTTCCAAATAGCCTGTATTTGCTGCTATTAAAAATTTTTTTTTTGCTTTTAGTTCAGAGTACATATGCAGGATGTGCATGTTTGTTACATAGGTAGACATGTGTCATAGTGGTTTGCTGCACCTATCAACACATCACCTAGGTATTAAGCCCAGCATGCATTAGTTTTTTCCTAATACTCTCCCTTCCTCCAGCCAACTCCCAGACAGGCCCAGTGTGAGTTGTTCCCCTCCCTGTGTTCATGTGATCTCATTGTTCAGCTCCCACTTATGAGTGAGAACTTGTGGTGTTTGGTTTTCTGTTTTTGCCTTAGTTTGCTAAAGATAATGGCTTCCAGCTTCATCCATGTCCCTGCAAGTGACATGATCTCATTCCTTTTATGGCGCTTAGTATTCCATGTGTATATGTATCACATTTTCTTTATCCAGTTTATCATAGATGGGCATTTAGGTTGATTCCATGTCCTTGCTATTGTGAATAGTGCTGCAATGAACACAAACATGCAAGAATCTTGGTAATAGAATGATTTGTATTCTATTGGGGCCAGGCTCTGTGGCTTACACCTGTAATCCCAGCACTTTGGGAGGCTGAGGCAGACGGATCATGAGGTCAGGAGTTCAAGAACAGCTGGCCAACATGGTGAAACCCCATCTCTACTAAAAATACAAAAATTAGCTGCGCACAGTGGCACATACCTGTAATCCCAGCTACTCAGGAGGCTGAGGTAGAAGAATCTCTTGATCACGGAAGATGGAGGTTGCAGTAAGCCAAGATTGCGCCATTGCACTCCAGCCTGAGTGACAGAGTGAGAATCTGCATCAAAAAGGAAAAAAAAAGATTTATATTTCTCTGCATGTATTACGATGCAGGGGGTGGAGCCAGAGGGGGTGGAGCCAAGTTGACTGAATAGAGGCAGCTCTACTCTACAGCTCCCACCGGGAAGGAAAGAAACTGCCAGTGAACTCTGCATCTTCAATTGAGGTCCCAAAGTTCTCTTATTGGTACTGACTAGGTGGTGGGTGTGACCTACAGAGAGCAAGCAAAAACAGGGTGGAACAAGACCCCACCTGGGAGTTGCAGGTGGCAAAGCGAGCTTCCTCCCTCAGCCAAGGGAGACAGTGAGGGACTGTGCTTCCCCTCCCTGAAAACCAGGCTTTCCCCATGGATCCTTGCCTCTTTTTGGAGATTTCTGGGCATTCTTTTCAAGGAAACATGATCTGCTGCTACTTTTAAAATAATAAAAACTCTCTAACAATTATCCTGCATATACAGGTTAAGTTAGTGTGTGACATACAGGTATAAGCCTTGTGTTCACATAGGTAGTACTCTAATAAGTACAGATTGAGAGTGTAAGTATAATTTAGAACAATCGAAGAAGGCTGATATTTTATCCCTCAAATTGGGCAGGTTCCTTAAATGAAGTTAAATTTTTCCTGCAAAGCTGATTGGTATGTCTCTGCAGAGAACAAACTGATTATTGTGGGAAGAATGGGATTAGTTCTTTCTAAAAGGCTAGGTTTTACTGATACAGCTGTATCAACTTTAGCAAAAACATTTTCTTAATGGGAGGCCAAAGTTTAATTTGTACAGGACTAAGTAAAGGTTGGGATTAATGATGTGAGGGAAATTTAAGATACAGAAGGTCTTATAAATAATATACCTTTTGAAGTGTTTGAAGGAGTAGTTATTAAATTTTGTCAGCAAACAATTAAATTTATAGCCATAGCTATAATATGAAAAAAACACATCAGGAAGTTTTTTCTTAAATGGCCAAAGATTATATGGAGTCAAAAGTAAGATAATTAATATAAGGAAGATCATATTGAAGTCTTTGTCAGTTAAGGGTACAAAGATATACTAGGTAATATTAATAGTAAGGGAAAAGCAAATGGGTGATAAGAATCAGAAAATTAATCTTGTCTGTTGACTCGGGTGGAAGCTGCTTTTTCTCATCAACATGGTCTGTCTCCTTGTGTGTAAACCATTTATTTCTCTAGTCAGAGACTTCTGTATATAACAATCCTAAATTTAGGGTTTCTGAATGGAATGGCCATAAAGTAGTTAGAAAAAAAATGTGTTGAGTGTTTTTTCAGTTGGGTGGGATCAACACCTTGGCATTTTACTGGTATGCCAGTTTTTAACATTACCAGGTAAGACCTAGTCTATCAAAGTTCAAAGGCAATTTTTCCCTAATGCCTTCTTTAGAAGACTAAATATCCAGGTTTCAGATCATGGAGAGTCCACTTAGGAGGATGTTTTAGAAATACAACTTGTTAGTAATAAAGCCAGAGGCATCATCTGAACCTCTGGTAATAGTCAGTCATACCAGCTTGTAATAGGTTAGAATCTAGGCTTGGAAATAATATCCCAATGCATAAGGCAATCTGTTTCTAACTCAGAGGGAGAAAACCTGTGGTTCCTAGAGAGAACAGATCTTATTTTCATATAGGCTAATTATAATGATTTGGGACCTGGGTATCTGATGTTCCTTCAAGCTTTGATAGTTACAGTTTAGAACTTCATTCTCTGCATTCTTTTCATTTTTCCTGAAGCTTGTAGATCATAAGATAATAGAGATTCTAAGTAAAAAGTAAAGCTAGAATGTAATAGAGACTCAGCAGCACTTCTACCCACTACGAAAACCAAGAAGTTGAGAGAGTCAGTGGGCAGAGAGATGAATGAAGCAGAGATGCAAGGACAAGAAATGGAAAGACTCCAATTTTCAGTTTCAGTCCTACCCAAGACCTGCATTCTTAATCACAAGATGCTCTGTATTCTCATAACAATTTATCCTTTTTAAAAAGTTTTGTTATGTTTAAGTAGTTTGCATTGATTTATGTTATTTGCCCCCATTGCTCAAAGTTGGGATAACATGATTATCAAATAGAATAATAACTGCCATGATCCAAAATGCATCTAATATGTTTAAAGTACATGCGCATATAAAACTTTTGAGAAATATTAACTGGTCACTATTACAGGATGCTACGAAGCACCTTATTATTTTGAAAATTGTTAGATAAAAGGAAAGGAATAAACATTTATTCTCCCTTTCCTACATAAATAATACCACTGAGTTCCTCAATATTAAATCAGAAGAGTCTCTTTAAAAAAGTTTCCAGGTGCCAGCACTGTGGCTCACACCTGTAATCCTAGTGCTTTGGGAGCCTGAGGTGAGAGGATTGCATGAGGCCACAAAACAAGACCCAATTTCCACAAAAAGAAAAAAGAAAAAGAAATTTAGCTAGTCATGGTGGCATGCACCTGTAGTCCCAGCTGCTTGGGAGGCTGAGGTAGAAGAATTGCTTGAGCCCAGGAATTCAAGGCTGCAGAGAGATATGATAACACCACTGCACTCTGTCTGAGTGAGAGTGAGACTCTGTCTTTAAAAAGTAAATAAAAATTAAAAAGGAATGATAGAATTAGAATATTACCATTTTTCAAGCCCTAATGAATTACTGAATCTCAGTATTAAGGGTTAGTGCCAGCTAACATCATATATAGATGCACACACAAAGAGACAAGTAGATATTACATCTCTAGATGGAAGAAAATAACCCTTCCTGTGAGGTATTCTTGACATAAAAGTTGAACCTGAATCTTTACAAGCCTCTAGTTAAAGAAAATATAGGAGACAGAGAAGTATGTTAGAAATGACATCATATGAATTAAATCAGCCAAAATAAGACTGTGGAAGAAGTCCTCAGTTTTTTGTGTTTTTTTGTTTGTCTGTTTGTTTTTAACAGATGGATTATAAGAATGCAAGTGGGGAAAGCAAGAGCAAGAGGGAAAAAGATTATTATGGAATAAAAGAAGCTTGAAAGATATATCAACTAATCCCAATTTGGGGGCCATGTTTAGATCCTGGTTCAAGCAAAAGGTAAAACATTATATATTTAAAAGAGAATCAGAAATTTGAACACTAATTAAGTAATTTATGATATTATGGGTTATTGCTAGTTGTTTTTTAAGTGTGATAATTGTGATTACATTTTATTTTTTTAAAATAATTCTTATGTTGTAAAGATGCCTGAAATATTCATGGGTGAAACACTATGTCTGTAATTTATTTCAAAATAATGTATGAGGAGAGAAGTGGATGGAAGTACAGATAAAACAAATTGTTCATAAGTTGAAAATTGTTAAAGCTGAATGACGAGAGCTCATTAAACTGTTCTTTTTACTTAACACATACGTTTGGAAGTTTTCTATAATTTTAATAAAACGAGATCAAATGATATCCATATAAAAATAATTTTTTTTAATTTTATGAGCAATGTGGTGAAACCCGTCTCTACTAAAAATACAAAAATTAGCCAGGCATGGTGGTGCACACCTGTAGTCCCAGCTACTTGGGAGGGTGAGACAGGAGAATCGCTTGAACCCAAGAGGCAGAGGTTGCAGTGAGCCAAGATCACACCACTGCACTCCAGCCCAGGTGACAGAGTGAGAGTCTGTCTGAAAAAAATAATAATAATAATCAAACGTCAACAATATTAGGATAGATAACCTGTGGCATATCCATACAACAGACAATAAAATAGACTATGGTTACATAGAAGAGCAATGTGTAATTATAATACAAACATATATTAAGCCAAAAAAAGGCCAAGCACAAAACAAGAAACATGATATGATGTCATAAGTTCAAAAACAGACAAAGCTACATCATAGCATTTGAGTATGTATACTTACAGTAAAATCATGTTTTTAAAAAAGCAAGGAAGTCATTACTATAAAAGTCAGAATAATGATTACTTTTAGGGACAAGAGGGTGAAATGACTGAAAAGGGGAACAAACAAGATTGCTGGGATGCTAGCAATCTTTTATTTCTTGACGTTGTTGGTGGCTGTGGAGGGATTTGCTTTATAATAAGTTCTTGAATAGCATGTTTTTGGTTTGTGCATTTTTTTGGATATGTGTTACATTTCATATTGAGTGAAAGGCTTTTCATTCAATATCTCGAATGAGAAAACTCTAGTAGACACATTGACAAAAAGCTTGGATTTGTTAGAAAGCTGATTGGTTGGAATAGAAGGAAAACTAGAATTTTCCCTAGAACTCAAAAGCAAGGGATGTAAAATGAAGAAAGACACTCATAACCATCCTCTAAACTGATCTTTTTTTGACATTGTTTCCTCTTAATGCCTATAAATTGCCATGTATATTGATGTTAACTTGATCTTCATTTCATGAATAGCTTGTGGTTGGTTACCATAGTATGATTTATTTCGTGTGACTCCTTTTACCTTGCCCTCCTTATAAGACCTAACGGAAAATCACCCATGGCATCTTAGTTATTGTGCGTAGTGCTGCAGTGAACAATGGAGGGCGATTATCTTTTAGAGGTCCTGATTTTAATCCTGTTGAATCCATACCCAGAAACGAGATTGCTGGATCACATGGTAGTTCTATTTTTAATGTTTTGAGGAATCTCCATATTGTTTTCCACAGTAGCTGTACTGTTTTGTCCTTTGAAGGATGAATGGATAAAGGAAATGTGTCTCATAGAGAGAAGGGAATATTACTCATCTTTAAAAAATAAAGAAATCCTGCAATATGCAACAAGATGAATTAACCTTGAGGACATTATGCTAAGTGAAATAAACCACCAAGAAGGAAAAACACTGTGTGCTTTCACTTATATGAGGAATCTA
Source organism: Plecturocebus donacophilus (assembly GCA_004027715.1). Taxonomy (NCBI): domain Eukaryota; kingdom Metazoa; phylum Chordata; class Mammalia; order Primates; family Pitheciidae; genus Plecturocebus; species Plecturocebus donacophilus. The sequence continues at coordinate 27,465 of PVKP010019922.1, read as the reverse complement.
AAATATTCAGACTCATAAAATTGGAGAGTAGAATTGCGGTTTCTAGGGGCTAGGGAAAGAGGAAAATTACAAATTACTAATCAACTGGTATCAAGTATCAATTGTACAAGATAAATAAGTTTTAGAGACCTGCTGTACAACAGTATAGTTGGCAATATTGTATCTTACACTTGAAAATGTGTTGAGGATAAACTTTACATTAAGTGTTCTTACCACAATAAAATACATTTTTTAAAAAATCGCCCAGGCCAGGCCCTAAAACTCTGTAAATACTCTGCCTTATTCTTTCATTTTCAGACACTTATAAGATTCTGTCAAGGTAGTGTTCTTTCTTACTGTAGTTAATCTTATAAATCTAGCTTTGCTTGATCAATAGGTTTTTCTGGTGGTCCTTGGGGTATCTGACAATCAATAGATTAGTTCAGTCACATAAGAGTGACAGCTCAAAGACATCTACTCATTCTGAAGATTAGGATCTAAAATTGAAAAAATTCTCAATAACTGAGATTACAAGATATCATAAAGTATTTCCAATAAATCAGATCCTAGGGCTAATGTGGTTCCTCACACCTAACCTTTCGAACAGTACTCCATGTGTTTTGTGACCTTCTGGTCCCAGCACAAGGTTCCTATCATAGAGAGTGCTTAAAAAATAGATACTGAAAAAATGAAAGCATAATTAGTTTCATATTTGTATGAATGTGTTTCCATAGTAACTTTTAATTTAAAAAATGATTTATAAACGTGACTTCCCAAAATTCTGTCCTCTAAGAAAGTTTTAAAAAGCCTGGCTTAAAATGAAAATATATTCATTGCTCAGCTCTATAATAAGCAAGGAGGCAATTTCCATGAGATTATTCAATACAATCCTTTTATAAGGAGCACATTTCTCACTAGAGGGAGCTCAGAATCCACCATAAAATGAGAAGACAAGCTGAATAAAATGTCACTTCATTTTAGGGAGAAAAGAGTCTGTTTGGGTAAATATGACATTGATTTCCAGAAGTTGGGAATTTTTTATATGCCAGTTTTTCCCATTGTTAACCTCTGCAATTCTAAATGACATAAAGGGGAATAATATAAACTATCATAATGATCAGCCAATTAATTAATAAGCTAATATTATAAATAAATACAGTATAGGGCAAATAAAAAGATACGGCATTATCTCTACCTGCTTGGTGGGGTTGGATGGGGGGGTAAAAACCTAGTATTAATGAAAAGGAGAAATTATATCAGCAGTGGTAAATATGGGTATCTGGAAAAGCTGTTTGAAGAAATACAGTTTTGCTCTTTGACTGCTCTTTTCCTGTGCCCATATGTAACTCTGTGGAGCATCTTCTCCTTTAAAGTTGCAGCATCTTGGGTACATTTAGGGAAAGGGGCTATCTCACAGCCACTCCTAAGCCAGCATGCTCAGTAGCCTGCTTCTCTCCTATCATCCACTCCATGTACTCTTGACCCCCCAGTTCAGAATCATGGAGCCACCAGCTCTTCCTTGTCCACCACCTGACCTCAGCTGCCAACTCTTTCAATCTCAACACCAATGTTAAGATTGTATTGGGAGGCTGGGCACAGTGGCTCATGCCTGTAATCCCAGCACTTTGGGAGGCCAAAGCGGGCAGATCATGAGTTCAAGAGATCGAGACCACCTTGGCCAATAATGGTGAAACCCCGTCTCTACCAAAAATACAAAAGTTAGCTGGGCATTGTGATACACACCTGTAGTCCCAGCTATTCGGGAGGCTGAGGCAGGAGAGTCGCTTGAATCTGGGAGGCGGATGTTGCAGTGAGCTGAGATCACACCACTGCACTCCAGCCTGGCAACAGAGCAAGACTTTATCTTAAAAAAAAAAAAAAAAAAAAAAAGATTGTATTTGGAGCAAAGTTTTACTAAATCCTTGGAAGAAAACTGTACTGTATCTTAAAAGCACTTCATCCCATTCCCCCCTGTAACTGGGATCATCTCACTGACCCGCATTTCTCTCAGTTTCCAGATCTACAACCATACCCCACCCTCCACCCCAGATTCTGAAGTTTTTCTATACCCTTTGAAATTCTTTACACCTATCTTTACCCTAGAGTTCCAACATCTACCATGAGTGTATGTCCCAAATATTACATAGGACATATTTATACTTAAAAGCTATTCCTTTTTTATCTGAATTTCAAATTTTACCAGGTATTCTATATTTTTTCTAAATCTGGCAACTATCCCTCTGAGTCATCTCTCTGCTTTCCCTGAGGACACAGGAGAAAGCTCAGGTTTCCTTTCTCTTTATTAAATAAGTTCTCTTTATTTCATTCTCTCCCATCCAGGCAAAACCCAGAGAAAATCACTTTTCTCACTTCTTTCCCTTAGAAAAAATATTTGATTTCTGTTTTAAACAGTAGAGTTGTTTCTTTCTAACTCAGCCATATATCATCTATCTTTTAACATGTTTGCATTTAACAAGTTAGAATGATTTGTTTTCCAGTTTTATTCTCCTGTTTGGTTTTACATTAACTGCTTGATAGTGTAATTTGGAAAGCTGTCCTCCTCTGCTAAGGGAGAATAGAGCAGTATCCATGGTAGGACTTGGGAATTCTGCATGGAAAGATGGCATCTGAAAAGCACTGGACCAAATGGAACCCACTTCTCCATCCCCAATCTTTAAAGTTTATTCTAACTACAAGGAGCACTTGGCCCATGGTAGGAAGCTATTATACCAGATATCACAAGTATCTCTATTCTCCAGAAATATCCTTTTCACATCATTTGACAATTTTCTAAAGAAAAAAATCAAGTAGTAGTTAACTAATTTTACCTGCATTCAAAAAGAGAAGCCTCTCTTTATAAGACAATAATAAATTGTGAATAATTGATCATACTGTATCAGATAATTTCCCAAATTTATATCAAGAAGTATCAGTTTACTGAGAAAAGTCAAGAAAAAAGAATTCTGGGGCCAGATCAATCAGAGAGAGTTTGCCTTTTCTCTATTCCTTTGATGAAGTCAGTGATATGATGGTAAATATTTAATGACTGGATATCTGGGAGAAACACCCGGACTTGTAAGGTCTTCCAATTTACGTGGCATAAGTACTCCTATTATGGCTGATTTCAAGCTGCCAATATGACACCACCAAACATGGAGTTGGTTACAGGCGTGCAGTAGCTCAACATTATATAGTATTTCTACCATAGAGATATAGTAGACATAAACCTCAAGAGCATAGATAACAAAGACTTAGTAGTAAAAGGAAGTGATGAGTTTTGAGGATTTATTACTGTTATTCATAATATACTTTAAGGAGTAAATTATATAATTTAATGTTTAATAACAACTGTGTTCAACAATTGGCTCCTCAATTTCTGAACATTTTGCAAACAGCCATCCAGAGTCCACAAGAGCCAACTCTAGCTTACCACTAAAAGAGTATTTCATAGCTCAGAAATTCCTAGAGAAAGGCTCTAATCAGTCTACCATGGTTGTGGTGTTTCTTTTGAGCCTGTTAGCCATGTCCCAGGAGGTGAAAACGGCTACAGAAACCTAATAGAAGAGAAGTTTCTGGAGGAAAATTGGCTTATTGGTTGGATATACCCCCTAAAACGTACTGCAATGCCTATTTTATCTATGACTCCATCCTTCAAGCAATTATTAAAATAGTATTCCTATGAGACTGCCCAAGAAATGTGTTTTGAGCAACTGGGGCATCCATAGTCAGTATAAAGAAGATAGAGTTGGTAATGGTCATCTGTGACGGTGCTTTTATACCTTTCTGCATGTATACTGTTTTAGGGATTTAGAAAATATACTAACCCAGCATCTTTTTAGGTAGACATCTCTAAGTTTGGACATTTGCAAAGAATGCAATTTCTGCTGTACTGCACATGTTGGGACTTAACTTTTAAAAAATTGTTATTCATTTAAATGTATATAATGTAACCGAAATGTCAAACCTATTTAATACTCAGTATCATTCATTTAATAAATGTACAAACCATTTGCATCATTGCTTTTCCTCCTTGAATTCATATTTCTATTCCCTACATTTTACCTAATAAAATACAGTTGATACCTGAAAGTCTTTCATTCATCAATCTATAGAAATCGGCTTATACTTGAAAGTTCTTCATTGATCAGTCTATATTTTCCCATAAAAATGTATATATATGCCCTAGATTTAGTTATCTTTATAGTTATTAATAATGAGAAAGTAAAGTCAGCTCTGCTGGAAGTCAAGACCATACTGCAGGTCTAAGAAGTATTTTGAAGTGATTGCTACTTTCTTACTAATGACATCCAAACTCCACCTCCTTCCTCTGTTCCTCTCACTTCTCTAACAGAATTACTAAGGTACCCAATTGTTAAACTAACTAGCTTCTTGACATTATATGATACAAATCTGGCCCTGCTTCTCTTAGCTCTCCTTAAAATCTAGCACAAGCTCAAATCTTAGAAGAAACTCCTCTCAACTCCCTCTTACCAATACACCATGGTTGTCCCAAACACCAAACATTTACTTTTAGCAAATCAGAGCTGGCCAACTGTTCAAACCATGTTCAAATAAAGCAAACACTAAGCTGTAACTAATCTGGCTGTTTCTGTACTTCACTTCTGTTAAAAGAAAAACTTCAGCTGAATTAAATTTAAAAGAGTTTAATTGCGCAATGAAAGATTTGTGAATCAGGCAGCCTCCAGAACCATAGCAGATTCAGAGAGACTCCAGGAATGCCTAGTGGTCAGAACAAATATATAGACCAAAAAAAAAAAAGGGGGAAGTGATGTACGGAAATCAGAAGTGAGGTGCAGAAACAGCTGGAATGGTTACAGGTTGGCGTTTGCCTCATTTGAACAGTTTGAACACTCAACAGTGTATGAGTGATTGAAGTATGGCTGCTGGGATTGGCCAAGACTGAGCTAGGTACAGGTGCTTACTTCTAAGTTAGGTTTTCAATCTTGTCTACCTCTTGTGAAAGGAAAATCTTGGTGCCCCCAAATTACTAAACTAAAGGGGAAAGTAAAGCTGGGAACTGCTCAGGGGAAAACCTGCCTCTCATTCTATTCAAAGTAATTGCTCTGCTCGCTGAGATAGATGCATATTCTCATTGTCTTCTTTGGAAAGTCTTATCAGAAACTCCTAAGAATGTGTTTGTCTCTTACCTCCCTGTGAGCTGAAAACCCCCTCCCTGCTTTAGGTTGTCCCCACCTTTCTGGATGGAACCAATGTACATCTTAAATATATTGATTGATGTCTCATGTCTCCCTAAAATGTATCAAGTCAAGCTGTGCCCCGACTACCTTGGCCACATGTCATCAGGATTTCCTGAGGCTGTGTCACTGGCACGTGTCATTAACTCTGGCAAAATAAGCTTTCTAAACTAATTGAGACCTGTCTCAAATTTTGGGGATTCACACCGTTAACATTCCTCCACATCCTCCACAAGGATTCAGATATAGAAGTACAGAGTCCTTCTCAGACCATATTTAGTTTCTGTTTTCTGTACATCACTTTCCTTTTTCCATCCATAAATCTTCCACCAGGTGGTTGGCTGCGATGGAACTGCTCTCAACCTATTCTGGTTTGGGGGGCTGTGATTTGTGAACCATCCTATGCTCAATTAAACTCTGTTTAATTTAATTTAAGGTTTTTCTTCTAACAAAGCTGAGAGTCTGTAAATTTAATCCCTTAAAATATTCTCTTCTGTGAAGACCTTGGAACGTCTTGTACTCTAAAGCAGAGGCAGAAACGTAGTTGAGAATGGAACCAACTGCACCATGGGGGATTAAACAAACTAGATGAATGGCTCCAGTGTAGACAGTCAGAGGCAGCCAAATAACAATGGGTTTTACCAAGGGGGTTAACCACTCAAAATTCATAGTAGAGGCTTCCTTTCTCTAGGCACAGCTTAATGAGTATAGTACTAATTCGCCTCAGACAATAGCCTTTTTTTGCTTTTAGATACTTTCTTTAAGGGTGAAAGCATTTAATCAGGTTCTCTTGAAGCCCTGCGGCCGGGGGGAAGTCTCTGATTTTTGCTAGTCTGTATGCATTGTTTTCGTACAGACTATACTGTTTTGCCCTCAGAGGCATCTCCTCCTACCCCGAGCCTCACACTACTGGGGTTTCATTTGTTTGAAATCTTGGTTGAAGGGGCTCTCTCTCCGGAAAGTAAAAACGGATTTGGGTCCAGTCCAGGACGGAAAGCATAACACCTGATTCCTGGGTAGGGTTTGCACAAGGAGAGCACGTAAGTTCTGCTCTCTGTGGGACTCAGCCCGGAGAGGCCTTGGAAATCTCTACGTGTCAGTCCACGCAACCTCACCTGGCAAAGGGACCGCTTTGCCGTTCCAGACTCCAGACACAGGCCCCAAAACAGAACTCAACCTACTAGATTCACGGAGCCAAAGCACGCAGGCGCAAACAGAGAAGCGGGAAGCAGAAGGCTAGCGGCACGGGCGCGCGCACGCGGCGTCCCGGCGAGGCGGGAGCGCGCGCTGGGGGCGGGCGCTGAAGTTCAGCCTTAGGGTTCGCTGGATACTAGGGCCCTGGGACCTCAGCAATGGCTCATAGACCGAAAAGGAATTTTCGGCAGCGCGCGGCCGATTCCAGCGACAGCGATGGCGCTGAGGAGTCGCCTGCTGAGCCTGGGACGTCGAGGGAACTTGCGGCCCCGGGCCCCGCGGAGGAAGGGCCGCCCTCTGGAGGAGGCCGCGCGCAGGTGGCGGGACGGCCCTACCGGGTTCGGGGGCCTCGCGGCCGGGGCCGGGTCTGGGCGAGCTCCCGACGCGCCACGGAAGCGGCTCCCCGCGCGGACGAAGGCTCGGGCGTCCAAGGTGACGCGGGGAAGCGGGAGGTGACGGCACGGGACGTGAAGGGGCCGCGGGGTTTCTGCCTTCTAGAATAGTGGTTCTCAAACTTTTAGGTATTTGGACCTCCTTTAGACTCTCAGAAATGATTAAGAATTCCAAAGAGCTTTTGTTTCAGTAGGTTCTGTCTATCAATATTTACCATACTAAAAGTAAAAATAAAATATATTAATTCGTTTTAAAAATCTGTTACATGTAAGGACAAGTAAGATTTTTGTGAAAAAATATTTCCCTCAAAAAAGAATAGTAGCATTGTTTTCAATTTGCAGATGTCTTTAATTTAATCTGGCAAAATATTAATAGAAGACAGCTGAATTCTCATAGCTGTTTCTGCTTTTAATCTGTTGTGCTATGTTGTTTTGGTTGAAGTCTTTGAAGAAAATACAGCTTCTGACAGATATGTGGTTAAGACGAATACTTAATAGCCTTTTTAGATCATTGAGGGTGTTGTGCTTTAATATGACAAAGCTCAAAGAGTAATAAACTAACCGTTCTTAAAAGTTAGTTGCCCCATGAAATCTTAAACCATAGGATTAAATTTGGAGTGTGCTTACATAAAATTCGGTTCTGTTTTGTACTTAGGATCTTTTACTCATGCACGATTGGTAACATCTTGCATTATTTGGAAAGTTCATTAGCTGAGTTCGCAGCTCTTGCAAATGTTGGAGCATTTTATTTACAACACCAAAAAAAAAAATCACTTAGTATTACCACTGATTAATCAGTCTTTAAGTATTGGAAAGCTGTTAGGTTCACAGTAGAGAAATAGGTTTTGCAAAATCTCAATTTTCACTTGAAATCTCTCATTCTGGAAGTGATAGGCACAATTTAGCTCATGTCTGAGGAAATGTAAGATAGCCATGTCTGAATAACTAGTTTGTTTGTTAGTCATTCTTTCAAGAAAATGATGCTTCTCCTTAAAAACAATGTCTAGTTCAGCTTGCAACACAGTCACACAAATGCTTTTCCTTAAGGCAGCCATTGCATATCAAAATGCAGCAAAAGTGCCTTATGCATACTTTCATTTTCTCACAAAGAATATTAAACACGTGTGTACTCAAGGGTCAAAATTTAATAAAATAAGAATATTTTAATTACTTCATGAAGAGCAACTGGCTTTTATCTGCCAATGTGCAGTGATGAAAAATACCATAACTGCTACTACAAATTGATTCATGCTAAGGGGAAAGCTGCTTTACCCACCACTGCCTTTGTTTCATTAGATAAATGTCAACACGGCAAAAACAACAAGTAACATGTTAGTATTGTGATTAAAGTAGTTTTGACTTCCCAGACTCTCTGAAAGAGTCTCAAGGACCTCCAGGAGTTGGTAAACCATGCTTTGAGAACCACTGCTTTGGTGTTAATCCACTTTGGAAACAGGTATGCGTTGTCATAAATGGCAGTTATCTAAGAAAGATGTGAGCTGCAGCTATATTTTTAGTATTTTAAGTTTTGATTTTACTCTAGCTTTTTTTGAACTGTATGTAGGTTTTCTAACTAAGGTAGAAATTAAAATTAATGAGTACTATGTAATCTTACGTTTTAAGATTACTCATAAACGTGCAGATTTATTGTGAATTAACAAATCCTTTCTTGGCAATAATGTAAAGAATTTCTTTATTTTGTTCATTCCATTTTCACAACACCCCTGTGGTTTTTGTCTCGGTGTTATCTTTAACAGATTAATTGAATTTAACAGACTACGTGACCTTCTCAAATTATGCACTGAAAAGATAAACCCATGGTTTAGTTTTGACCAAAGTGCTCCTTACAATATTTCTTGCTACCAGCCATTGAACTATGGCATACTCTAAAGAGAGCCTAAACTCTGGAGTTGGATGGGATTAGGTTGAAAGCCCTGCTTCTCCATTCACTGTGTTGGTATTCTTTATCCTCTCCATCCTTAGCTCATCAGAAATAGTGTTTACTTTATAGAATTACAAGTATTAAATAAGTCATGTAAAACAGATTTCAATGTGCCTAGCACATAGTATACATTAAATATTATTTTTCGTTTCTACTTATTCACTATCATTACTTTTCTAAATATTACTTCAATTTTTGTCTCTTTTTTTTTCTCTAATGCCTGCTTCCCTCTTTTCATTACATCTTTTTGGAAATACATTATTAGATTCCTAGATAATACAGATAGGATCTTTGTACACTTAGAAGATCATTCAGTTGTTTAAGGAAGATGGGAAGTTGAAGGAAGATCAATATGTCTACTTTTAATATGTGGAGTAGGATTGAAACACCATATTATACGTGTGCCATGTGTTGTTCCGATTTTCAGTTACTGATTCAGTTATTTTGACTCTTACTATGTTTTTAAAATGTCCTGTTAGAATCCAGAACAGTTTATGTGTCAACAGATGAAGAGGATGAAATACATCACTCCTTGGAAAGTAAGGATGATCAGGGTTTGTCTTCTGACAGCTCTAGCTCTCTTGGAGAAAAAGAACTTTCATCAGCAGGTTAGTAATTTGTATTATTTTGGTTAAGAATTTTATTTTTAATACTGTATTTTTGATATAGTTATTATTGATAACAAAACAAACTCTAGTGACATGGGGCAAGTAGGTTATTAATGATGATTGTCAGAGTGCCCAAATTAACCACTCATTTTTATTACATTTTAACATGCACAGGTCAGACAGCTTATAAGTATCAGAACTAGGGTTCAAACCCAGTCTGTTCTAGAGCCTGTATTCTTCTTAACCAGTGTGCTGTACTGGATGATTGACACTGATACCTGAAGGATGGTAAGAATTTGTCATGGAGGATGTTTCAGGTATAGGATGTAGCATATCTGAAACTCTAGAGAAGGTATATAATATGTGCAGGAAACTAAAACTAGTTCTGTTTGGCTGAAAGTATTTGGTTGGGAGTTTAACGAAAACAGGAGGGACAAGTTGGAGTCATATTTATACAGGGCTTAGGCAACCACTGAAAATTTTATGCAGATGACATGAACGTTTTTGTGTCTTAGAAGAATCAGTCTAGTTCAGGGGTTGGCAAATCTGGCCCACCACCTGTTTTTGTAAACAAAGTTTTATTAAAACACAGTCCCAGTCTTTTAATTACATATTGTTTGTGAGTGCTTTTGCACTGTAGCAGCAGAGTTGAGAAGTTGCAACAAAGACCTTATGGCCTGCAAAGTCAAAAATATTTATCTGATCTCTTAGAGAGGTTTATAACTTGTTTTGTATTGTGGACTCCTTTTTCAGTGTAGTGAAGCCTAAGATCCCTTATGAGAGAATAAAGTAAAATACATAGTTTTGTAAAGGAAACAAATGATATTGAAATAAAGTAATTAAAATATATTTTATAAGACATATAATATAGTAATAAGTGCTTCTTTATTAGCCTATTAAATAACAACAACCAATAGCTCTGTAACCTTATAATTTTTTTTCTTCTCCCATGTCCACAAGGTACAGAAATACTAAGCGATTAAGCCACTATTAAGAATTGAAATCTAGTAAACAGTCGAAGCCTTGTCTAGATTTTGTATACATTGCTATTCAGTAGAATTTTCTGTGGTTTAGAAAAATTTTCTATCTTCACTGTCCATATGGTAGCCAGTAGTCACAAGTGGCTGTTGAGCTCTTGAAATGTGGGACTGAGAAATTGTGCAACTGAGAAATTGAATATTTAGTTATATTTTAATAGTCATATTGGGCTAGTGACTACTGTACCAAACAATGCTACTATATAAGATGGTGGATTAAACCAGGTGCGGTGGCTCACGCCTATAATCCCAGCACTTTGGGAGGCTGAGGCAAGTGGATCACCTGAGGTCAGGAGTTCGAGACCATCCTGGCCAACATGGTGAATCCCCATTTCTACTAAAAATACAAAAATTAGCTGGGCATGGTGGCATGCACCTGTAATTCAGGGGGCTTGAACCTGGGAGGCAGAGGTTGCAGTGAGCCGAGATCACGCCACTTCACTCCAGCCTGGGTGACAGAGCAAGACTCCATCTCAAACAAACAATCCAAAAAAGATGGTGTTGGTATATTAAATAGCATAAGGAAGTGATTGTAAAGTGTTTTGTCAGCACTGCCCACCTAAGAAGAGATGGCATCATTTGAAAATGTGTGGGACCATTTTAATGATTATAGTGGTTGGCTTGTTGCTCGCACATAGTGCCCTGGAAGCAAGGGATGATAAATGTCCTGCAGGAGTGCAGAACAGTTCAGCATGGTGAATTGCCCCTCCCCCATGCTCCATTTAAAAAAAGCACTGATTAAAAATTGAAAACTTGTCCTGTGAGGAACACTGGAAAGTTCAAAGGACTTATTGGCTGAAGAAGAAAAGATGGAGGAATGTGTTAATTTTAGGTGCTGGCATGTGGAAGGAGAGCCTTTATTCTGTGTTCAGGTGATAGAACTATTAGAATAATTCAATAATGGAATACCTGCCTTGAAATAGTCCCTGTAGCAGAGATTGCTTGTTACTAATAGGAGATGATAATTTACCTCTCAGCTCTAGGTGATTGTATATCAGATAGGATGATGTATATGAAGAATTATTCATGAGTTATAAATCTGTAAAAACATGATATATTTATTATTGAACAATATGCTGACTTTATTGATTCATCCTATGTCTGCCCACCATCTGCTGTGTGAGAACCCTTGAACTAGGTATTGGGTATGCAGAAACAGGACAGATGGAATACTCTTCTCTTCCTTGAACTTTTACTTCTTTATTTTTGCTTGAGTGGTTACCTTTGCATAGCACTAATATCTTACTAGTGAGTCCCATTATTTGTGACTTACTAATTAAACCCCACCAAGTCATTTGCAGGTGGATCACTTCCAAAATAAGTATTTCTGTGTCCTTATTCATACGCTTGAGTATTTGAACCTAAATGTCTTATCTTAACCCTGCCTACACATTAAAATCCTTTAGGGAGCTATAAAAACATACTTTTGATTAGCTCTGCCTCAGATCAACATCTGAATCTCTGGTATGGAGACCTGGGTATCAGTAGTTTGTCAAGCTTCTCAGATGACTCAAATTTGTAGCCAGGGTTGAGAATTTTTACCATAACCTGCTGTGATGATTTTGAATCTTAAATGCTTTGGAAGGAGGAAGAGATACCTGACCTTCATCATATCCCTGATAGTAGTCTATAAATAAATACTAGTCTATAAAAAAGTAAATTACCTGATTTTATATTACTTGGTCTTGATAAATATTTATTGATTTCTAGTGATTTCTTTATCGCTTCATGATTCACTCAAGCACTTTTAATTTTCCCTAAGGCTGATCTCAAGCATATTGGTCTGTGATTTCTAAAATCTCTTTTTTTGTTTGTTTCAGACATTGGAGCTTTTGTGCATCTCCAAGTACATGGCATTTTTCTGTTTATTTCTCAAAGAATTTGGGTCAATTTGTGGGAACGTTTAGAAAATTTCACTTGAGCCTCAGTAGCTTGACATCTCTTTGGTAGTTTAAGTGCTTAAAATGGTGAAGATTTCTCTTGCCATTTCTTTAGTATTTTTCTTAAGAAACTGTTTTTTCCAGAATGAAGATAAATTTCATCTTAGATCATGCATGAAGAAACTTGTTTTAAATTGTAAGCATTTATGCTAATGATGTTTATACTGTACAAAACAAAGAAAAAAATAAGACTCTTAAGAGTTGTCATTTAAAATTTTTCACCTGGTAAATGAACCTGATTATTATCTTTACACTTCGTAACGTCTCATGTTTATTCATGTGGGGCTCACTACAGAACTGCAGAGGCTGACTTGGCTTTACTCTGTTGCTGTTTGTAGTCTGTTTCTGATTTCTTACAAGTGTGGGTGCCCACTGGGAAGGAGGATATCATAGTGTAGTATCTCTGTTACTTGGTCAGTCAGACTGGTCTGTCATTGATTCTTTTAACTTCCGCAGCTCTTGGAAATACTTTAGGAAAATGGTGCTTTTTTTCTTTTTCTTAAATGTGAGGAATATTTACTTATGTTGGTCTTTGGTTTTTAGTGTCCTCCTCTTTGTTTCCTTTAGTTAAGATCCCAGATGCAGACTTTATTCAGGCAGCTCGCAGAAAACGTGAATTGGCCAGGGTGCAAGATGACTATATTTCTTTGGATGTAGAACATGCGTCTACCATCTCTGGTATGAAGAGAGAGAGTGAAGACGACCCTGAGAGTGAGCCTGATGACCATGAACAGAGAATATCATTTACCCTGAAACCTCAAACACTTAAACAAAGGATGGTTGAGGAATCAAGTATGTATTTGCCAATATATGAAGCTTAGGTTATTTTTCATTAGAATATAATATTATGAGAGAATCTCCATAAAAAATGTAATGTGCTATCTCACATTATAGAATGTTGATATTGGTTTTTAATATCAATTTGGTCTATGATATTATGACCTCTAAAAGATGTATCTGTATCAAAATGTTATTATCAAGGTGTATGTGTAATAATAGTTATTGATGCCTGACCCCCACTTGATCTTTTTTGACAGGTTAAAAAAATGTGCAGTATCTTATTTTCAAAACATGGAAAATAATCATTGTCATCTTTATAATTTTTTTTTTAACATGGAAGCATCTACAGAGATTTTAGATGTCATGTATTAAAATCTTCTCTGCTATAATAGAAAATTTCGTCACATTTCTCATTTATAATATATGCATTTTACCAAGGTTTTTGTAACTTTAATATTTTTTCAGAAAAAGACTTAGTTCCTTACAACTTATTTTTAAGCATTTGGATTCTCAGGTAGTAATTGAGAGATCTTTGATAAGAAAAACCAAACATTTCATTCTTTCTCAGTTTTTTTTTTTTTTTTTTTTGAGACAGAGTTTCACTCTTGTTGCCCAGGCTGGAGTGCAATGGCAATGTCTCGGCTCACCACAACCTCCGCCTCCTGGGTTCAAATAATTCTTCTGCCTCAGCCTGCCAAGTAGCTGGGATTACAGGCATGCACCACCACACCTGGCTAACTTTGTATTTTTAGTAGAGACAGAGTTTCTCCATTTTGGTCAGGCTGGTCTTGAACTCCCAACTTCAGGTGATCCGCCTGCCTTGGCCTCCCAAAGTGCTGGGGTTACATGCCTGAGCCACTGTTCCTGGCTCTTTCTTAGATTTTCACATTTCTAGGGCTGTAATGTTTTGAGTGGGACAATTTGGTGATAAGAGGGCAGGTTCTGGAGTCAGATCCCAGGATCCACCTTCCAGCTTCAACATAGTCTTAAAGCAGTTATTTAACCTCCCAGTATCTGAGTTTCCTCATTTGTGAAATGAGGGCAATAATAGTGCCTTCTTCCCAGAATTATTGTGAAGAATAAATAACACATGTAAAGTGATACTAAGCCTGTGTATAATAAGCTCAAAAATGCTGGCTGCTGCAATTAAAATGGAAAAATATTAAATGTTTACATGTGAACTTTTTTTTCCCCTAGAAAACAGATATGAAGAAACAAGTGAAGAAAGTCAGGAGGATGAAAAGCAAGATATTTGGGAACAACAACAAATGCGGAAAGCAGTTAAAGTCATAGAGGTAATCATTGTTTATACCATGTGTATAAGATTCCTGTGGCTGCTATAACAAATTACCACAAACTTGGTGACCCAAAAGTGTTGTTCGTAGGGTGCCATACCCTATTCTTTGGGCACCAGGTGTTGGGAACCAGCCCAACCCCGTACGTGGGTGCTTTTAATGCCGGCAGTGACGAGGGATTGAGAAAGGGAAATAAAGACAGAGACACAAGAGAAGTTACAGCATGGGTCCAGGGGACCAATGCTAGCGTGGAAAACGTGGGCCCCGAGCTCTGGGCTCCAAACACTTTTATTATGTGCACAATCTCATTGATCTTATGGACATGGAAGGAGAGGGTAAAGGCATAGGTAAGGTAGCCAGGTGGAGAGCACTTGAGATCCTTGTAAGACACACTAAACTAGTGCTCTGAGCATCCCACAGCACTTGAGATCCTTCTAAGACATGCTAAACGTACTCTTGAGTTTACCACTGATTGTTATCACGGTGCAGCTGCATCAGAAGTATAGTGGATGAGGAGCCACCCGGTCTGACCACTCCCATTGCATCAAGAAGCTTTTATCTCCCGAGTATTGAGGACATAGAGCAATTAAAATCACTCCATTTTCCGAGAACTTAGGCAGAGCCTGAAGTATTCTGTGATCTCTGCCCTGCAAGGCTTTTCTCCTCCTTGCCAGCTCCCATCTGCAAAGCCCTTCCCAGATCTTGTGAGTAGAGGTCGCCTCCCTTCTCAGAGATCTTTGCATAAGCCCTCTTTACAAGGCCCTTGTGCAGTCTCTATGTTGAGAAGGCATTTGTGGGACCAGAGCAGTATCTTGCCTGCTCTGCAGTCACCCCGAGGTGTTCCCCGTTGTTACTGTGCTCTCGGATGGTCTTTATCTTAGGCCTCCTGTTGTCGCTTGATTTCTAATTAACTGCACCAATAATACAGTTTAGTTTGGTGTATAAACTTCAGTGTACTCTGAGCCAAGCAAGCTTATAATTATTTCGCTGGAATTAACATAGGTCTGCCCCTGGCCATCTTGACCCACACAAAAGAACAGACATTTATTCTCTCACAGCATGTAGGCCAAAATCTGAAGTTAAGGTGTAGGCAGCACTTTGCTTCCTCCAAAGGTCCTGGGGTGTTGAGGGTAATTTTTCCTTGCTTTTTTCAACTTCTGGTCACTCTACCTGTTTTGTGGCTTGTACTACATAACTCCTATCTCTGCCTCTGTCTTCAAGTGGCTTTCTCCCTGTCTCTACTGTGTGTTTTCCTCATAAGGATACTTGTCATTAGATTTAGAGCCCACTCAGATAATCCAAGTTCCTTCACTTAATTACAACCACAAGGACTCTTTTTCCAAATAAGGTCATATTTGCACTTTCCAGGGATTAATTCATGGATGTATCTTTTGGGAGGCCTCCATTAAGCCCACTGCACTGTGCATATTATGTTATTTTTCCACTAGATTATAAATATCTTCCACTTGAGGGTACTTTTCATTTTGATCTTTAATATTTTTTTAGTAATTGACAGTTTATATTATACAGGTACTTAAAAGTTTAGGCTTCAAACTTTTATACCTGTTCTGTATAATATAAATATATCTAATTTTCTCTTTGGAAACTGTTTTTTCCATTTCACAGTATAACAGAGACATCTCACCACAATGGTACATTTACTTCTACTACATTTTAATCATTTCATAGCAATCTAGTGAATAGATATATTATCATTTGTATATTAAATCTCATTTGACATTTATGTGATTTCTCAGGGAATTTTTTATTGTAATGAACCCTGTGGTAAATATTCTTCCCAAATACATTATACCTATATTATGATATATAACTGTTACATTTCTGCATACACAAATATATTTTTGTGTTTAATTTTTAAAAAGATTTAAACAAATATCCAACAATGGGATCTTGGTACAATACAGCAGGAGGGGATACTGTGAAGCCCTAAAAATGTTATTAGAAACCCAAGGGGTTGAGGCTTGGATCATTTGAGTCCAGGGGTTCGAGTCCAGCCTGGGCAACATGGCGGAATCCTGCCTCTACAAAAAATAGAAAAATTAGCCAGGCATGGTGGCACACACCTGTAGTCCGAGCTACTTGGCGGGGCTGAGGTAGGAGGATTGCTTGAGCCCAGGAGGTCAAGGGTGCAGTGGGATGAGATTGTGCCACTGCACTTCAGCCTTGGTGACAGAGTGAGACTCTGTCTCATTTAAGAAAAAAACATCAACACTAAAGCACAGATTTGGCCAGGCATAGTGACTCACACCTGTTATTCCAGCACTTTGGAAGGCCAGTGTGGGAGGATCACTTCAGCCCAGTTGTTTGAGACCAGTCCGAACAACACAGTGAGACCTGAGCTCTACAAAAATAAATAAAACTATCCAAGCATAGTGGGGCATGCCTATAGTCTCAGCTACTTGGGAGGCTGAGCTGGGAGGATCACTTGAGCCCAGGAGTTCAAGGGTGGAGTAAGCTCTGATCACACCACTCCACTCCAGCCTGGGCAATAGTGAGACCCTGTCATTAAAAATGAATGAATGAATGAATGAATGAATGTAAAGTTTAAACAAATAGTGAGCTTTGAAACAAACCTAACAAAAATGTACTGTATTTGGGGTTAAAAGTTGTAGATTTGGTTTCTGAGTCTGGTGCTAGAATATAAGCTCTATAAGTGTACATTAGAGTTTTCAATCAGTGTACATTAGAGTTTCCCAAACTTGCTCATTCATGGAGCCCTTAGTGTCTTGGTAATTTTATCATGGTGCTCGTAAGTCAAAAGAAGTACCAAACAATTGTATTTATTAAGTAGTTAAGTCTAAAGAATTTTATACAATTTATGTCCTCAGAACTAACCATTTGGAAAAATAATACAAATAAATTGAAGGCAAAAAATTATTATCATTATTATTATTATTATTTTGAGACAGAGTCTCGCTCTGTTGCCCAGGCTGGAGGGCAGTGGTGTGATCTCGGCTCACTACAACCTCCGCCCCCCTGAGTTCAAGCAGTACTTCTGCCTCAGCCTCCCTAGTAGCTGGGATTACAGGCGTGCACTACCACACCTGGCTAATTTATGTATTTTTAATAGAGACAGGGTTCACTATTTTGTCCAGGCTCATCTTGAACTCTTGGCCTCAAGTGATCCACCTGCCTTGGCCTCTCAAAGTGCTGGGATTACCGACGTGAGCCACCGCGCCTGGCTTACTTTATTTTTAAATAACCAAAATTTCTTACTAATGAGATGTGGCAGTTGTACACTGCCACTCTCATTTCCATATTGATATTCACACAATACTTGTTTTATATTGTAGCATCCTCCCAAAATCCAGGTCCACAAATATGACTTCATCAAAAGGAATGGAACACATTCTTTTTTTTTTTTGAGATAATTTCGCTTTGTTGCCCAGGCTGGAGTGCAGTGGCATGATCTAGGTTCATTGCAACCTCTGCTTCCTGGGTTCAAGCAATTCTTATGCCTCAGCCCCCTGAGTATCTGGGACTACAGGCACATGCCACCACGCCCAACTGATTTTTTTGTCTTTTAGTAGAGATGGGGTTTCACCATATTGCTTAGGCTGGTCTCAAAACTCCTAATTTCAGGCAGTCTGCCAACCTCAGCCTCCCAAAGTGCTAGTATTACAGGTGTGAGCCACCATGTCTGGCCATATGGAACACATTTTAAGGTAACTGTGAACTAAGAGCTACTAGTCCATCAGATGTTGAGTATTGCATTGTTTCCCTAAAATATGTAAGATGTCTCACTACACCCCTTTGAATTTGCTAGGATGCCTTTGCACACAGTTTAGGAACCACATTTTGCATACAATTTTGAATTCTAATTTCCTTGCTTGACATATTAAAGTACCTTCTCTTCTCTTTACATAGTTATAATAACTAATTTTAATAGCTACATAATATTCACTGGAGTCACTGAATCATAACCTTATTAACTATTCTTTATTTTGGATAGTTTAGGTTATTTGCAAACCGATTTTTTTTCTATTAACAAATAATAATCAGTGTAGATTTAGTTTTCTTTTCCTCCTCTCCTTTTTTTTGTTTAGATGTATGTTTTTGAACTATTCCTTTGTAATAACTGCCAAGAATTGTATTACTTAATCAAGAGATGAACATTTTTATGGCACTTAATTTTTCTCTATTGCCTTCTAAAAAAAACAGTTCAATCTGTAATGTTCCCAATATCATAAGAATATTTTACCATAAACTTGCCCTCTTCAAGTGCAAGTATGTAATTGGTGAAAATGGAATCTCACACTTATTTGATTTGCATTTTTATTACTTATATGAGTACACTTACTGGTTCCTTTATTGAAAATCCACAATTTGCCACTGTATTAATTTCCTGTGGCTCCTCTAATGAACTACCACAGACTTGCTGGCTTAAAATAAGAGAAGTTTATTCTCTCTGAGATCTGGAGGGCAGAAGTCGAAAATCAAAATGTTAGTAGAGCAACCCTGCTTCCAGAAACTCTAGAAGAGAATCCATTAGAACTTGACTCTTCTAGTTTCTGGTCGCTATTGGCCTGCCTTGGCTTGCGGCCACATCACTCTCTGTTCCATCGTCACATCTGCTTCTTCTGTTGTGTCCCAAAATTCACTAGCTCTTAGAATGGTACACGTAATTGTATTCAGGCCCCATCAGGATAATCCAGACTATGCACTAAGTCTCAGAGTCTTAATTACATCTTTTGCCATATATCAAACATGAACATGTTTTTTGTGGGGTCACAATTAGCCTGCTACAGCCACTTACAAAGATGTACAACCTCTGCAGGAAGGGAGACAGCTAAACAAAATATTTATAGTGAAATCCTACTGGTTCTGTGAGAGAACTGTGTGCAGGGTCCTGAGGTGGCACAGAGGAGCAAGTGAGTGGTCAGTTTTATAGGAGGGAAGGTAAATGAGCAAGTTTGAGAAAGCCTTTACAGAAGTGGTGATATTTGAATGAGTCATTGACTGTGAAATATCAAGAATGTTTGGAGATTTGTAGTTTGAGTAGCACTGGATGGGAGGCTTGGTGAGAACTGAAATGAGAAAAGATGATGCTTCTTAGAAAATATAGAAAGAGTAGCTAAGCCAGTGAAATTGGCTAAATATCTGCCAAATTTTTTTTCATGTGCCTTTGTCTAAAATAGAGGTTCTTCAGGATCTTTTGAACATTCCCAGCATGGTGGTGATGAGCTGTGATTAGACAGAGGACATTAATGTGAAATATACCATGTTATAAGTTAGGAGTGCATTTCTTTACAAGGAGCAAAAACCCAAGTAAGAATGTCATAAAGAAAAGTAAAAACTTTACCTATAAACCCTCCAGTGGACTTCCATTTATTTTTCATTGACTAGAATGGAGTTGGAGTTAAATAGATACTTCTATCATGGAAATAGGTGTTAGGTCAGCCAGACAGGTCTGTCTACCCCACAAGTTAATATTCACAAAGGATTATTGTTTCTTCAAAAACTGGGTGACTTTCTGAGAGTACATTAGACCATAACCAAAATTAGATTCGAAACTAAGCTTTTTAAAAAACACGATTTTTAGAATTTGTGAATTTTAATGTCTAAATTGTAAAACTGTGAATTTAAAAACATTTTCTTGGTACCATGAAAAATTACAAAGGCATGGAATTCTTTAGCTTGAAGGGACCGTGGGTCATCCAGTCACTTTTCATGCGCTTAATGTTTGTAAGGTAAATTGAGTGGTTTTTTAAAAATCTATGGTTTTTTTTAAAGGAAAGAGACGTAGATCTTTCCCATAGCTGTCGATCTTCAAAAGTGAAGAAATTTGATACTTCCATTTCATTTCCACCAGTAAATTTAGAAATTATAAAGAAGCAATTAAATACTAGGTGAGTAATACCCATTTTGAAATTTACATTTGTCCTAGATATCTAGTAGTGAAGATACAGCACTATATTCTTTTAGATTATTAAGTTTTAATATTAAACAGACTTATAGGGAAAAAAAGGATCTCCTCTGTTATACTAACAAAATAGATTACATTTTTGTATACAGTGGTTCTCCCCCCATATCTACATGTTTGCTTTCTGTAGTTTCAGTTATCAGTGGTCAAACCATGGTCCAAAAATATTAAAAGGAAAATTCCAGAAATAATTCATGTGTTTTAAATTGCATGCTCTTCTAAGTAGTGTAATGACATCTCGAGCTACCCTGCTTTGTCCTGCCCAGGATGAGAATCATCCTTTTGTCCAGCATCTTTTTGTTCTGTAAGCCAACTGCCTGTTAGTCACGTGATAACCTTCTTCGCTATCAGATGGACTATCGCAGTATCACAGTGCTTGCGTTCCAGTAACCTTTATTTTACTTAATAATGGCCCCAGAGTACAAAAGTACTGTATGTAATATGTAAATTAAACTTCATCACAGTTATGTATGTGTAGGGAAAAAAAAAAAACAGCATATATAGGCTTCAATATTATTTGCATTCACTCAGGGTCTTGGAACATATCTCCATGATTAAGGAGGGACTATCCTATGTCTTTTTAGTCTTTATAACATACTTTACATGGTTAAAATCAATAAACACAAAATTCTGCTTTTTTATTTAATGTGGTTATAAGCATTTTTCTATATTACCAAACAACCTTTAATTTTTTAAAAAACTATCATGTTTGTCCATATAGTTGTTATATCATAATTAAGTATTTCTCTGTTGGACATTTTGATCTAGAGCAGGAGTCAGCAAGTGTCTTTTTTTGTAAAAGGCTGCATAGTAAATATTTTAGGCTTTAAGGGCTAGATGATTACTGTCGTTAACTGCTCAACTCTATGTTATAGCATGAAAACAGCCGTAGACAATATGTAAACATATAATTGTTTTATATGGCTGTTTTCCAATAGAACTTTATTTACAAAAACAAAGGATGGGCTAATTGTTTGCTAAGCCTCAGAATACAAAGTTAACCTTGCATGAGAGATAGAAAAGAGGCAGCAGATCATTGATTTACAGTAGCATTTTATTTTATCCAGATACTTTATTTTTGTTAACTAGGCTTTTCATTTTAAAAAGACCATACACTCATGGTTAAAAAATAAAATAACTGGTAGAAAGGATATACAGAACAAAGGAAATTAACCTCTCTAGAGGAAACCATTCCTACCAGTTTCTTTTTTCTTTTTTTAGACAGAGTCTTGCTCTGTTGCCCAGGCTGGAGTGCAGTGGCGCAATGTCAGCTCACTGCAACCTCCATCTGCCAGGTTCAAGTGATTCTCCTGCCTCAGCCTCCCAAGTAGCTGGAACTACAGGTACCTGCCACCATGCCTGGCTAATTTTTTTATTTTTAGTAGTGAGGGAATTTCACCATGTTGGCCAGGCTGCTCAAACTCCTGACCTCAGGTAATCCACCCACCTCAACCTCCCAAAGTGCTGAGATTATAGGCATGGGCCACCATGCCTAGCCGCTACCAGTTTCTTATGTTTTCTTCCAGAAGTGATCCGTATGTATAGCTTTACAAGCACATATATGCTTATATATTCCCACGTTTTTATACAAAAAAGGAAACACATTGTATACCCTTCTCTGTACCTAGCTTTTTCCACATAATATTTACTTAAAAGTTCACTGCTATAGTCAATATTTTACTTAATTAAAACATTTTATTAATAATGCCTACTATATATTATTATCTTAATTTCTTAACTCTCACTGTCCTTTATCTAAAGCAAAGAAAGATTATGAAAGATAAATGCAAGAAAACTTGAAGAGAGAATATTTGGCCTAAGCAAGTGCTAAAGGGTTTCCTCTTTTATTGTGTTCTCTGCTTGTCAAGTCTATAAACCCAGATTTATATGATTGTCAGTTTCCTTGGTGGTCTTTGAAAATATTTGCATTAGATTGCTACTTTTAAAAACTTTTGAAAAATAAATTTTATTTTTTTTTTATTTAGATTAACATCACTACAGGAAACTCACCGCTCACACCTGAGGGAATATGAAAAATATGTGCAGGATGTCAAAAGCTCAAAGAGTACTATCCAGAACCTAGAGAGTTCATCAAATCAAGCTCTAAATTGTAAATTCTATAAAAACATGAAAATTTATGTGGAAAATTTCATTGACTGCCTTAATGAAAAGGTACGTATCAATATTTATATTATTTCCTTTGTTGGAGAAAACCCTTTACCACACAATTAAGAAAAGTCTAGCCGGGCACGGTGGCTCATGCTTATAATCCCAGCACTTGGGAGGCTGAGGTGGGTGGATCGTGGGAGGTTGGGAGTTCAAGACCAGCCTGACCAACATGGAGAAACCTTGTCTCTACTAAAAATACAAAATTAACCAGGCATGGTGGCATGTGCCTGTAATCCCAGCTACTCGGGAGGCTGAGGCAGGAGAATTGCTTGAATCCGAGAGGTGGAGGTTGTGGTGAACCAAGATCGCACCACTGTACTCCAGCCTGAGCAAGAAGAGTGAAACTACGTCTCAAAAAAAAAAAAAGTCTGCAGTCTAAGTGTCACAATTGGATACTTTTCTCTAGTATTTTTCCTACATATTTTTAACATAAGATGATATTAAGCATTCTCTTAATGTTGGATATTCAAGTTTTGTAGTTATTATAAGTAACATGGTATGAAATTTTATATGTAAATTTTTTTTACAATTACATCTGTTTATCCTTTAAAAATGAAGTCAAAGAAAATGAATTAATAAGTCTAAATATTTTCAAGGCTTATGAAACATTGCAAAATTGTCCTTCAGAAAGATTGTTCCAGTTTTATTAGTTTACTAGATTAGAAAGAAATAAATTTTGTTTTCACATATCATATTTTTATCTCAAGCAGACTCTGTGGTTTTCTTGTGAATTATGTTTGTCTTCTTTATCCTGTTACCTTTTTGGTTCTTAGTGGAGATTTTTCCTTTTTCTTTTCTAGTTTTCTTAGAGTATGAACAATTCTTTGTAGCTTAAAATTTTTTAATGCTTTATCTTGCTTGATGTAAACTTTCCAGATTTGTCTTTTGAATTTGTTTGTGATGGTTTTTCTTTTAGCATTCAGATGTTTTGAAATTTTTTTTTTTAGGTTTTGTTTTAGCGTACTAAGTTCTTACATTGGGGCCTTCAGTTGTCCATTTTTAAAAATAGATTAACCATTTCAATTAATTATACTCTACATTCCACATTATTTTTATTTATTTTTGGGGAGGAGGGTGGCAGAGTCTTGCTCTGTCGCCCAGGCTGGAGTGTAGTAGCGTGATCTTGGCTCACTGCAGCCTCTGCCTCCCGGGTTCAAGTAATTCTCATGCCTCAGCCTCCCAAGTAGCTGGGACTACAAGCATGTAGCACTACACCCAGCTAATTTTTTGTATTTTAATAGAGACGGGGTTTCACCATGTTGCCCAGCTGGTCTCGAACTCCTGAGGTCACAAAATCCACCTGCCTCAGCCTTTCAAAGTACTAGGATTACAGGCCTGAGCCATTGAGCTCACCCATGTTATTTTTTATTTATAATTGAAATGTTGCTAAACAATGGGATGCTTTGTACCAATTGTTGTTTTAAGTGGCTACCTTCTACTATCACTTGGTACATACTTTTTGAAGTATTTATTACAATGTAATTTTCTTTTTTCATTAACCCTTGAAGAATTATACAGTTAAAATTTTGTCATCCTGTGCATGAATGTATCCATAGCAGCAGCTGTGGAATATCAATGGAGTGGGAAAAATTGTTGCTCCCCAAAATATGAGAGTTTCAGTTTCAACTAGTCTCATTTCTGTATCACATTATAGCTTTCTTACCTGTCTCTGGTTAGTTTTTCCTCCATTCCTCAATTTTTTCAAATTTCGACCGCTTCAAGTGCCCCCAACTACTTTCCATACTCTAGGCCTGTGAAAACATCCACACACTTCATTTTCACCTATTCTTCTTGCTCAGAAAAAAAAATCTTCTATCTCAAACTCTTATCCATGTTCCTGACTCCATCCATTTGGTTTCTCTTTTTTTTTTTTTTTTTTTGTCCAGATAGAGTATAGTTCTGTTGCCCAGGCTGGAATGCAGTGGCGTGATCTCAGCTCACTGTAACCGCCCCATCCAGGATTCAAGCGATTCTTCTGCCTCAGCCCCCTGAGTAGCTGGGATTGAAGATGGGCACCATTGCGCCTGGCTAATTTTTGTGCTGTTAGTAGAGACGGGGTTTCACCACGTTGGCCAGGCTGGTCTTGAACTCCTGACCTCAAGTAATCCACCCACCTCCCAAAGTGCTGAATAACAGGCATAAGCCACCGCATCTGGCCCCCAACTGGTTTGTCTATCTCTGATAATTAAAACAGTTCCAGTAGACTAAGTCAGTTTTTTAATATTAAAAGTATTAGCAGCTAGGTATGCTGCATACAATGTTTTATAATTGAGATGTGATAGTATTGGAATTGTTTCTTTGTATGAGAATTGAGCATATAAAAATGCTTATATATCTTCTAAATATTACCTTTATATCTATATATATATTTCATTACTGATGACCTGCAAAATGTTACTTATATATGTATTTCAGATTGTCAGCATCCAAGAAATAGAATCATCCATGCATGCACTCCTTTTAGAACAAGCTATGACCCTTACGAAACGCAGGCAAGATGAATTAAAACATGAATCAACGTATTTACAACAGTTATCACGTTAGTGTTTTTCATTTTCAATACAATTTTTTATTCATTAAGCTAAATAATGTGAATAATAAAAATATTTTTTATAAACATTTTTTGTGTGTATTTTCCCACAAACCCTTTACCCACCAACTTCCAAAAACTCAACATATTTAGAAATAGGACTTAATAATGTTTTAAATTAAGCCTAAGACTAAAACATAAACATAACTTCCTATTATTTACTATTTCAGGCAAAATATTTACATAATCATTTAATGATTGTTTTGAGATAAGTTCATGTAATTCTATAAACTCTATCAGAAATCTAACTAAATAGTTTCAAAGCCCTTACAAAGATTGATTCTGGTGAGTTTCCATATAGATTTATCTTTAGGATCTCATTATATAAAATATGAATGCCACCCTTTTTTCTTCCACATTGGTTTTATACTTTTAGAAATATCTTCCTTTGATTAAGGTGCTATCAGGAGATAGTGAAAGACCATAACCAAGTAGCTAATAAATGCAAAGGGAGAGTGACTTTCAGTGAAACATACAAACTTAGTGGATTGTAAATAATGGTATCATATATTAAAATAAGAAATAATGATAAATATCTCAATAATGATAAATATATCAATTTATTTTGAGATAAATATCTCAAAATGAGATATTTTGAGAGATACCCCACATTCATATAACTTATAATATATTGTTTCCATTGTTCTACTTTATTGCTATTGTTAATCTTGTACTGTGCCTAATTTATAAGTTAAACTTTATCACAGGTGTGTATATAAAGGGAAAAACAAATAGGGTTCGGCACTATGTGTGGTTTCTGGCATCCACTGAGGTTCTTGGAATGTAGCCCCTGCAGATTAGAGGGGACTACTGTGTTGGTAAAGCCAATATTTCTTGCATTTGGCTATAGAAAAAAATGGTAAGAACTACTAGAAAAGAATTTGAGGAAACAAAACTTTGTGGAAGAACTTTGTCACTGTTCTCAAGTGCCAAGTGTTCACCAAAGTACATTTTTAGGCTAACAAACCTCATGCCTGTCAATATTGCAATAACAAATTAACATTGAAATTTCATTTCATAATTAATTGTAATATTAAGTATATTTGTATATTTACATATGCATATATGTTTATACATCCGTGATATTACCTTCAGTTTCAAAGCATTTCACTTTTTTCTTTTGAGAATTTGTAGTATGAAGTCACTTTTATTTATTAACAGACAAAGATGAGACATCCACAAATGGAAACTTCACAGTAGATGAAAAAACTCAATGGATTTTAGAAGAGATTGAATCTCGAAGGTAGCTATATAAAGTGAAGATTTAAAGAAAGCATCATTGAGCAAGTACTTTTCACTACTTAAATATAATTAACCAAAACCATACCTGATGTACATTATTGATTTGTGAGAATAATAGAAAAGCAAAATTCAGTAAAACCATCCTTGACTGCTTTAAAGACATACTGGTATATCTGAATCAGTTAAAAGCAATAGGTAAAAATGACATTTATCAGGCTGGGGATTGCTCGTAACTAGAAACTGGTCCTAATTATATTGCTACCCCTCTTCAGAATCTGGTTAGCTCATGGGAATGTCTTATAAGAAAACAAAAACAAAAACACAGAAAACCACCAACTCAAATGAAACTAAAAATGTCAAAAACATTAAGAAAATTGTACGCTGATATTATTTCTGGCCATTTAAAATAAATGATAAAATTACTTATTTTCAGCAAGAGCTATTTATTTTTGTTAATTTTTGGTTTGTCGAAAAATATAGGACAAAAAGAAGACAAGCAAGGGTGCTTTCTGGGAATTATAACCATCAGGAAGGAACATCTAGTGACGATGAATTGTCTTCAGCAGAGATGACAGACTTCCAAAAAAGCCAAGGTTAGTTACCAAGTTTCTAATATATCATGGTTTGAGTTTGAGACAATGAGAAATGCTTTGCTGTGATTGCCCTTAATAAGTAATCTATATGAAACAGGCAAATTCAGGAAAAATGAAACACATTTTTCCTCTGTAAGACTCTTTTCCTACCTCTGAAAACATGGAGTAAAATGAAGGAGAAACATTGTGAGTATTCTTGCATCTTCATAATTTTTTATGTTAGACTTTCTCCTATTACTGATGAATATCTTCATTTCTTTACAACGCATACTTTGTATATTATCATTTTAAATTTAAAATATGAAAATATCCTGGATAATATCCTGAAGAGTATTTTCCAGCTTGGATTCATTCTCTTCGTCACATTCAGGTACACTTATCAAACGTAGATTAGGTCTTTTCACATAGTCCCATATTTCTTGGAGACTTTGTTCATTTTTTTTTACCCTTTTTTCAGTCATCTTGCCTTCTCGTTTTATTTCATCGAGTTGATCTTCGACCTCTGATACCCTTTCTTCTGCTTGGTCAATTCGGCTGTTGAAAC
>PVKP010019921.1:0-41586 GCA_004027715.1 Plecturocebus donacophilus | reverse complement strand
TCTGCTGGGGGCACGGGGGGGGGAGTGGAGCACGAGCCAAGCAGCAGAGGTGGAGGGGTATCCTCCAGCGATGGAGAAGGTGCTTGGGAAGAGCACAGCGCCAGAGGGAGGACAAGCAGCTTGGCGCCTGCCCCGCACGTCCCGGCGTCTCTGGGACGGGCTCTTGCTGCTGACCCCAGGGGCTGGGCAGCAGTAAACAGCAGCTTCCACTGGGCGTCCCTTTGTCCCTTTGTGCTTTCTGAGTTTGTGTCAACGTGGATGCATTAATCCTTCAAAACATCAATAAAATGAATGGATGTTGTGCATGTCTGAATATTCTGTATTCTCAACTCTAACATGCCCTGAAGCAAGAGATGACTCCAAATGTGGCACCATTTATCTGAGAATGAAGCCACAGCCCACGGGGTCTGAATTCTCACGCACTCCCACCTCACGGAACGCGGGCCGCCACGCTGGAGTACCAGAGCGGTGAGAGCTCACAGGGGAGGCATGCGGCCTCTGGCAGGAGGGGCCGGGCTCCACAGGGGACACAGCGGCCCAGCCTTGCCAGATGCAGGGTTCTGCCAGGTGCGACGGGCACTGGCCCCACGCGTCCTGTGAGGGGCACATAACCGTCCCTGGGAAATGGCATGTCGCAGGTTTGACATCGTGAGGGCCGGGGCCAGGGCTCCTCTTTAGAAAGGCTGGGGTGTCTGGAGAGGGAAGAGGTGTAAAGAGGAAGATCTGGGGTGGGGCGGCGTGGGGATCTGTGCTCGCTCCAGCGGCAGACATCCCCGAGGACGGAGGGGAGCTCGTGGGGAGCTTTGCTTACACAGCTCAGAGTTTCACCAATCAGCATGCCCAAGGAAAAGCACTGTTTGCTTCAGCAAAAGCAGGCGGACCGCCGGAGGCGAGCCCGCAGTACCTTGATCCCGGCATTGCGCAGCATCTCCAGCGTGGGCCGCACATCCGCCTGCAGCTGGTCCTCCACACCCGTGAGGCACAGCAGCTCCATCTCCCGCTCCAGGCTCTCGATTACCGCGGCCACCTTGAGCGTCCTGTCGTGCATGCTCAGCTTGGCTTGAGTGTATCGGCTCTGGGAACAGAGGGGGAGACGCCTGTGTGCACACGCGTGTATGCGCTCCGTGTGTGCACACCACAGAGCTGCATGGGCTCTGGGGACAGAGGCGGAAACGCCTGTGTGCACATGCTCGGTGTGTACTCAGCTCGGCCGGACTGTTGATATTTAAGGAGTTATCAGGCACAATTCTAAGGAAACTGGCACTTCTTTGCTTCTGTGACCCTCCTTTCCCAGCAGACTGGAGAAGTGGTGGAGGCAGAAATGCAGAGGATCATCCCATGCTCCTGGTGAGTGAAGCTGCCTTTGCTCCTAGACCATAGCAATCCCAGCTCTGATTTCATACAAAGACAGGAAGAACTAATTTCAGTGGGAGGAAAGAAGTGTGGTGGGAGGATGGGGTGGCTGGGAGTCAGCTCACCTCAAAGTCCTGGTACTGCTCTTCCGTCAGCGACTTCTTTGCAACCACGAGCGTCCGCAGTCCTTCGCGTGCCATGTTTCCACACTGGAAAAGGAGAGGCCAAGTCACGTGCGGGCCCTGCAGAGTCCCTGCAGCCACATGTGGGGCCGGGGCAGCACCATTCTGACTGCTGGTGACCGGCTCTCATGCCCTGCACCCTACCTTCATCACCAAGGCCAGAGATGACTCAGCAGAGGGATGCCTTTACAGACAACGTATCCTTTTAACCTCAGAGAACAGGCCTAGTGTGTCCTTTTAACCTCACCACCTGTCTGGTATCTCTAATCCCACTGAACCCTCACTGGAGAGGCGAAGACGCTGGATGGAGGTGGGGCACACCCCGCCGGGGCTCTCCTGGTGCCCAGCAGAGCTTCTTTCTACCACAACACAGGCTTTTCAAAAAATCATATCCTGAATCCTTAAAACACTATCACTCCAGTGTGTGGACATCAGACTGCATGTAGCAAGCACACACAGGGGGTGCACATGGCAGTGCTGGGGATGGGGTGAGGGTAACTCCTGGTGCCACAAAGGGCATCGGGGTTACACACAGCAGTGCTGGGGATGGGGTGTGGGGAGTTCCTGATGCCAGGGAGGGCATCGGGGTTGCATGCAGCAGTGCTGGGGATGGGATAAGGGGAGCGCCTGGTGCCAGAGAGGGCACAGGGAAGCACAGGAGGCAGTGCTGGGACAGAGCAAGGGGAGCATCTCGTGCCAGGGAGGGCATGGGGGGGTTCACACAGCAGTGCTGGGGATGGGGTGTGGGGAGTGTCTGGTGCCAGGGAGGGCACAAGGGGTGTAGCGGCGGTGCTGCTGCCAGGGCAAGGGGAGTGCCTTGCGCTGCCCAGGAAAAGTGCTGAGAAATGACCCAGGCACATCTGCACGCTTGCAAACGCATGACGGCGTGCACGCACACGTCATGGCCCCCCAGTCACGCGCAGAGACCCTGTAACTGTCCATCATCTCTCCGGGGGAACAGGCAGCCCTCCGCACAGGAGGCCCCATGCTAATGAAGCGGGGCACTGTATCTGCTCATCAAGGTCAATCTGGAGGCAAATAAACAGGATTGAATTCTTCATAGTTTTTGCAATTTCTTTTTAATTTGTCCAGTTTATTGGATTTGATACAGATCTGGAGGCTGCAGGGACGGCAGGAGGGGCTGGAGGAGACCGTGGGTCTAGCACCCCTCTTCATGCACCCACCAGCTGTGTCTCTTTGTCTCCTGTTGAGGGGGTCGGAATAGTGACCTCTATAGGGTCATGTGTTACAGGAGACAAAGGAGGTGACAATCACTGTGAATTACACAGGCAAGGCTGTCATCCCATTATACCTCCTGCCATTCCCAGTTTTAGCTACAGATGACCCTTCAACAACACGGATATGAGCTGTGTGGGTCCACTTTTACACAGAAGTTTTTCAGTAAAGCTTCAACAGAGTGAACCTGCCACTCCTGCCCTCCCTCCCTCCCCCTCCCCCTGCTCTGCCCTCCTGAGAACCAGACCCGCCCTCCTCCTCCTCAGCCTCCTCCGCACGAAGATGGTGAAGGTCTTCACGATGACCCACTCCCACTTACTCAAGAGTAAGATACACTTTCTCATCCTCATGATTTTCTTAACGCTGTCTTTTCTCTAGCTTACTTTATTGTAAGGATGCAGTATATAATCCGCATAGCACACATAACGCGTTAATCCACCTAGCCACGTTATGGGTATGGCTTCGGTCAACAGGAGGCTACCCTAGTTAAGTGCTGGGGAGTCAAGAGTGAAGGCCGATTTTCAACGGCGGGGGCTGGAGCCCTGACCCTCTCGTTGTTCAAGGTTCACCTGTACTTGTTTCCTTTACGATACGATGTCCAGCGCCTAACTCAAGTTTGTGTTTAGAGGGAAGGAAGACAATCACCTCACACCTCCAGTCATCCAGAACTCACTATTTCAGGTCTGTTCACGGACTTACATATTCTTACACCTCAGGTTTTCAGAAACTGGTCCTTTCTGTTATGTGATCATTGAAAAGTTTTTTTTTGTTTTTTTTTTTTTTTTTTTTTTTTTTAAACACCTGGAGAACACAGGTTGACAGCCAAGAATTCAGTTCTGGAGGAGTCTGATGGAAGCAGAATAATGCACTTTGAACTCAGGCTCAAAGAACCTGTTGTTTCATTTCTTTTTAAAGACAATGAAAGGCTTTCAACACTGTAGGAGTTTCACAACAAAGACACTGGTGAAGGGGCAAACCATTTATCCAAGGAAAGAAAATATAATGTGAGAAAATAAATGTACATAGAATTTTTAATAAAGTTATCTTTGTAAAAAACATTCTGACATTATCTGTCTGTTGCAAGACATTTATTGCTCTGACCTCATAAAGCTAAATAAATTAAACAAGTATTTTACAATCAGTTGCACGTCATTATGACCAAAAGTAATTTTTATGGCATTTTACTAGGTCTTCAGGGAGTTTAATTTATTCATATCCCTGATGAAATCAAAGTGCCCTGAATGAGATATTGATCCATACTGCCAATACCACTGTGAACGCCAGGGTGTGGGGGGCACGGACAGACCATCCCTGCTGTCCAGGAAGGGAGGAGAGACTGGATTCCAACAGCCGCACACACACAGGAGAAAGGGCCACATTCACAATGACAGCAGTCTCCGATGTACTTGGAAATCCAACTACTCATTAGTACATCAACTCAGTGATAAACTGAATAATCTCATGAGGCTATCTACAGATGTTTAGTTAAGGAGAATTTAATGAAATATGGGACTGCTTACATTTGTATCTCAGGTTCTATTTTTAAGTGAATCTTATGCACACATTAGCATTAGGTTAAAATTCTAATGAAAATCTTCTTGCAAATATTTATGTTACAAAAGAAATACATTAAAATATAACTTTGATTACATATAAGTATGATTTCAGAATAGTGAATGACTGATAATGCTTTCTACCTCTATTATACACAAAATATTCTCTGTAAGGACCTACTTGTATGGATTGACATGCACTCACACATAAAACAAAAATGATAGTTATTTATACACAAAGTAAACTACTTATAATTAAATAGGACTCCTACGTTTTGTGCTATATGAAATTGAGAACTGTAAGCATTTAAAATAATTTAGTAGAAAATGATGCTGTGTTTGACAACCTATGTGGTTTCCATCAGCGTCTGGTCTGACATTTTGACAGCTCAATTTATTTCAGTGATACCAGTGTCTACCAGCTGGGGGAAGGCTATCATTTTTCTGTCATCTACTCAGTATATTTCATAAGAGCACTGTGAACAATGCTGAGAATCACTCCCGTACCTCCTCTTCCAGCCAGTCATTGTACTGCACGATGGTGGACATGGCCACATCAGCGCCCTTCATGTAGAACGTGATTTCTGCCGTGGACTCATCCTATCACAGAACAGAGATAAACACAGGCACGTTTAGGCTGCAGTGCTCAGTGCAGATAACTGCCAGTCTCATAAAACACACACTGGGAAAAGCCATTCCCAGCGAGCGCGCTCTGCGAGGTGAGCTCCTCACTCATCTTCCACGTGGAGGACCAGGCCCTCTCTCCAGTGCTGGTGTGACCCGGACTGAGAACCAACTGTGTGTCTTGAGATGCTACACTCAAGTGTTTGAATGTGTTAACGAATATATGATGTGGGTGGCATTCTCTTAAACTTTTATAGTTTGATTGAATGCTTCATTGTTTAATCAACTTCCAAGATAAGATTTTGGTGTTTGCTAAAAAAAATTAAAGTCTATTTTAGCAACTTTATGGTCATAAATCAGCGTTTAAAAGCAAAACTCTTTGGCATGTTATTTTTGTTGAAATCAAAACAGCTTTAGTTGGTTTCAAAAATTAATAAATCCCACATTATTGATTCGGCCTTAGTTGTTTCAGGAGAGTCATTTTCACACTAGAGACACACTAGCTTTGCAGACACAGCTTATTAGCTTAGATTTCATTAAAAAAAAAAAACTGTAACAGCATAAAGCACTTGAGTAAATATTTAACTTTCTTTTGGGAAAATCTGTGTCTCAACGGCCTGAAAAGGAAACGTCTGAAGCCATGCTGTGGCACCCTCGTCACAGCCCTGGGAGCAGGCGGGCTGCAGCCTCACCCTGACGATGATGCCCATCCGCTTGCTCTCGGAGGTGAAGGGGAACAGCTGCAGGATGCAGAAGCTGAGGACCTGGCCACTGGGGGTCTTCAGCTGCATAGAGGTGAGGTCCCTGCTGACCAGTGTGAGGCCCACACTCTCTGTCCACTGCACCAGAGCGACCTACGGGAGAGCAGCAACACATGAGGTCACCACTGCCTCGGGAAAGCGACATGGACGCCACAGCACGTGGGTGGTCAGAAAGCTGGCCAACATGAGAGAACTTCAGAAATACTTAGCTGTTCAGAGCTTTGTTTTTGCGGCGATGTATACACTTTTGAATGACATTTTCTAGAAGAATATTGAGCAATACGACAAAAGTCCCTTGGTATTATTCTTTAAAATGAAGACCATTATGGATCATAAAGACTTTCTTTACAATTTGTGTTAATTGCTCCCTAGAGCCAGATGGTTTTAAAATCGAGAATGCAGCTCGCCCCATCCATCTCAGGTGGGTGGGGTAGCAAGTTACATGACTTTTCAAGGTTCCTCCCTCTCCGGTTCCATGGACTCCATGAAAGGGCAAACAGTCTGAATCTCGTGTTTATACTCCATTTTTTCCCCTAAAATAAGAGATAAACTGGCGAGTAATTAATTAATGTATCTACATGTAATATTTGCAAATTTAAAGGAGACAAAATAGACAAGGGAAAGCAGACGTGGGCTCTACGCCCAAGTGTGAAAGCTGTGGCCCGGTCTGCATTCTGCTGGGGCACACTCCTCTCCTGTCAAGTGGAAAAACTTCCAAATGGTTTTGAGGCCAAAATAACATGAGTGATTCCCTGGCATATGGCAGGTACTCAAAAATTGAATGTGTTCTTATCAATAATTATTTATTTATTAAAAGCCAACACAAGCAGAAGAGCAATTTTTTTAACATTAATAATTTGTAAACAGTACTATGACAATAAGCGTTTTCTGATGAAAGTCTGTCTTTAAGAGCAACCTCCTACCAGACATTAATTAGATAAACATGACATACCAATCCTATTATGCAGCTAAAGGCACACCAACCCTGAGAACACGCTCTCCTAACATCCTACCGCGCTGCAGGGATGAGACGCCTCACTCGCAGGATGGCCCAATCACACAGCCACTGCAGTCGGGGCCCCCATCTGCTCTGCAGGCTGGCCACCACCCACAGTACTCAAGTCCCTCACGGCCTGGGTGAGGCCTCTTCTGAGCTCCCTCATTCTCAGCTCCCTCTCCCGAAGAGCGGGTCCTCGCCTTCAGTTTTAACCACCACCTCACTCGCAGCCAAACCGTTTTAAACTCTTGGGTTCTGAGAATGCAAGTCACTTCAGGAATATTTGAGATACTGCCTAGTGTCTAGGATATGGATAAGTCAATCGTGGGCCCTGAACATGCCTGTGAGGACAGACTCTCAAACTTGAGAGCTCTGGCTCTGCGGCTAACTGCACAGGTTGGGATCAGACCCTGGGCAAATGGCTGCTGCCCTGCGACCCCAGGGTCCTCGCCTATAGAATGGCCATGACCGAGGCACCACTCAGAGCTGCAGCGAGGATTTGAGAAATGAGGTGTGAGGGCACGCAGTGGACGGTCAGTACGGCAATGAGATGTGAGGGCATGCAGTGGACGGTGAGTACAGCAAGGTCCCAGGAGGATGCCAAGGCTCCATCCTCATCCTTTCTCACAGAAGCACTCCAGACATGTGCTCATGGGCAGACCAGGAACTACTTTTAAAACCAGATTTTCTAAGCAATTCCCCATACGTCTGACCACAGAATACCTCCAGCATGACTTTCCAGAGTCTGAGGGTGAAAAACTGCTTCCTTTCTTTTCAGGCTCTAAACTCCACGCACAGGGCACTGTCGGGGGCAGGGGTGTGCAGAGATAACGGAAAACCACCTACCACCACGTCTCTTCCAGGCTTCGGAAAAGCTGTGTGCATGTGACAGGTGGGGAGTGCTAGAGCGAAGCCAGGGATCATGAT
Organism: Plecturocebus donacophilus; assembly: GCA_004027715.1. Lineage (NCBI taxonomy): Eukaryota > Metazoa > Chordata > Mammalia > Primates > Pitheciidae > Plecturocebus > Plecturocebus donacophilus. The sequence continues at coordinate 33,953 of PVKP010019921.1, read as the reverse complement.
GGTGTCACCAGCGCCGCATGGAGGTGCCCTCCTTTTCAAGGCTGCCCAGGTGCCACTGCCACTGACCCAGCCCCGGGCATGCTTTTGAGAGACCCGTAGTGCAAAAGCCCCAGCTTCTTCCCTATCACGTGAAATGACCTCAGGTGACTTTTCCAAACATACTTAGGTTCTAATTAAGGAACTAAACAAACAGGCCAACTGGTGTAGGATAATGAAGACACATACATATTTATACAGTTTTAAATGATGTGTACAATGTATCAGCATTTACCTTTTACACATTTCTGAGACTTCAAAAAGTTTACAACCTTAAGTGAGCTTATGATGTATGGAATAAAATAATTCTGGAAAAGCAGGATTGAGATGGAGATTGTAACGATTCTATACTTGCAGTCATTTCAGTTACTAAACCCGACACGCACTTCTACAGAAAAGGCCTAAGAGATGGAGAGTCAAACAGCTCTTCTCAACTTGAGCTCTTCATCTGCATCCCAGAGAGCAGACGTGATCTGAGGTGCCATTTTCTATTTCCAAGGATGGCACACAACTATTCCTGCTCTACATAGAAAGGAGGTAATACCTCACACCAGCGACCTGGGCCCTCAGGTAACTGGGGTCCCTCCTCCCTGGAACCGGAGAGAGAGGCTCAGAGGCTCAGGCTCCCTTTTCCCGCAGGGAGTGGGTCTGCCCACACCAGGGCCTTCATTTGCCCCGCGAGTCTCTCCAGCCCCACTGCTTCACACTGAAGCCCCAGCGGCTGGACCTGCCTTCGGAAGGAGTGACTATGGACAGTGTTCATCACATAGAAATACAAATTTCACTTAAACACATAAGACCATACAGTTAGCTATTTATAAATTCAGGGACAGCAAGGTGTTACATATTAGATTAGCAACTAACAAGATGTAACTGTATAGATTTTTCGATAAGCAACACTATGAAGGGAGATACTTTGTTTCCATATTTAAGAGAAAAATAGGATTCACTTTTATTAATTCACCTGCATGTAAGGGCCTGTGCAGCTTGTTGGGTGCCTGCCGAGTACCGGCTGGTCCTCCAGGTAGTGGGGCGGGGTCTGGTCTCAGTCCCAGTAACTGCTGGTCCTCCAGGTAGAGGGATGTGGGGTGGGGTCTGGTCTCAGCCCCAGTACCTGCTGGTCTCCAGGTAGTGGGATGTGGAGTGAGGTCTGGTCTTAATCCCAGTACCTGCTGGTCCTCCAGGTAGTGGGATGTGGGGCGGGGTCTGGTCTCAGTCCCAGTACCTGCTGGTCTCCAGGTAGTGGGATGTGGAGTGAGGTCTGGTCTTAGTCCAGTACCTGCTGGTCTTCCAGGTAGTGGGATGTAGGGTGGGGTCTGGCCTCAGCCCGCAGTGCTAGCTAAAGAATTATATCCCAAGAACGAGTCTGACCTCAACCCTTTTCTGCCTGACATCTGTGTCTTTGGGTGGACTGAAAAATTAAAAGATACCCTTATATGGGTAATACCTGCTTGGTATCTAAAACCACTAATCAAATTGGCAAATATGCCTGATAGGCTGGAATACTCCAGGGCATTTTGGTCTGGGCAAAGACTTCTTGAGTAAGACCTCAAAAGTACAGGTAACCAAAGAAAAAACGGCTTCTAGCCAAAAGACAGCAATCACAAATGCCAGTGAGGAGGGAGGAAGGCAGCACTGTGGGTGGGAAGGTAAATTAGTGCAGCCACAGGGAGAGCAGCATGGAGGTTAACCCCAAATCTAAAAACAGAGCCACCATGTAATCCACAGACCCACTGCTGGGCACACACCCACAAGAAAGGAAGTCAGTACACTGAAAAGATCTCTACACCCTCAAGTTGACTACAGCTGTTCATAGTGGCCAAGTTCTGGAATCAGCTTTCGTGCCCTCTCCAGATGCACAGACGAAGAAAATGTGGTGTATACACAACGGAATATTACTCAGCCATCACAGAAGAATGAGACCCTGTCCTCTACAACAATGAGAATGGACAGGAGCACACGAGCTAAGTGAAATCAGCTGGGCACAGAAAGACAAACGTTGTGTCTTCTCACTCATATATGGGGTTGTGTCTTCTCACTCACAAGTGGGAGTGGGAAAAAATGGTTGAATTCCTCAAGATAGAAGTATAATGATGGTTACCAGAGCCTGGGAAGGGTATCAGGGATTGGGGTAATAAAGGGCATTGGTGAATGGGTACAAAAATACAGTCGGATAGAAGGAATAAGATCTAGCGTTCAGTAGCACAACAGGGTGACCTTAATTGACAATAACTTGTTGTATATTTTAAAATAACTAAGAATGGAACTGCAATATTACTAACACAAAGCAATGATTAATGCTTGAGGTGATCTCAATTACCCTGATTTGATCATTTGCACCCCATAAGTATGTACTATTATGTATCCATAATAAAGTTTAAAAACTTAGACAAAACATAAAGTAAGACTAAATCAAAGGCCCTGTGTCTCTAGCATATTTTAGGCCAGTCCAACCCCATCTGAAGTACTGTATTTAATTCTGCTGCATGTTGAGAACATTCTGCTCTGGGAGGCACCTACAATTTTACCTTTATATACTTGAAGCTTCCCACTCCCAAACATGATTGATGTTTCTTCCTTTTACTGAAAATAAATGAAATCAGCAAATTTTGACTTTGGTCTGTTTTGATTAAGAATCTTATTAAGAAGATAAACTATACAAATAGTAGGAAATTCAATGCTTAATGTGTGCCAAATACTGAGAAACTGCCGTCTGGAAATTCTTTGCTTGTAGTTTTCATGCTTTGTTAGAAAACAGTAAAGGACGCACTCACCGAGGGGGTGTGCCAGTGGCTGCACTCACCGAGGGTGTGCTGACGGCTGCACTCACAGGGTGCACTGGCGGCCAGGGCTGAACCAGCTGGCCCCATCGCCCCCGCCTGGGGTGGGATTCAGGGTTGGAGCCCTCTCCGATGTATGGGAACTGCCTGCCTGTGCCACAAGCATGTTCTCAGGAGAACATCAGAATGGTTCTGTGCCCCACATGTGGGGTGCTGTGCATGCAGCAACGGTGGCAGATGTCAACACTCGCTGTGGGGATTCTGACGCTGGGCTGGAGGCTGGATGGCGCTGCCATTCTAAGGACACTACAACTCTGGAACTCCACGCCTGTGTGAAATGTTGGATAGTACGTCATCCATGGGACTGGAATCAGAACTCTCCCTCTCTGACTTTCCTGCATGTCACTACGTACACTCAGTCTAAAATCGTGCTAGGAATGATAGAGGACTATCATTTAGAGCATCAGCGATAAGCTCCCTGTTACAGTACCAAAGAAGGCACACGGGGTCAGCACATGGCAAGGGGAGGGAGGCGGCACCATCTCCAGTGTGAAGTGAGAGTGAAACTCTACCGTCGCTTCTTCCAATAAAACTTCTCTGCAAGCTGCAAATGATGCAATGCTCCCAAGGCTAATTTTCAATTTACACAGTGAAAGGTTACGATTACATTCTGACCTGTAAATTGCATCTTTCCATGAACACCCTGTCATCTCATTTTGCCCCACTGCAGTCAGGACTGAGCTTTCTATATTTGGTGACTCACATCTGTTTATTACTTAGTTTATGCTTGGTTTCACAACCCATTTGAGCAAAGAGCAGCTTATAACAAAAATCAGTTTAGCTTCTAATACGTAAGCCCAGCATTCCATCCAATTGTTTTTAATTTGTAATCAACTTGAAGATTAACTCTTAATTAATGCCAACGAGAAAAAAAGAATATCCAAATTTTTCATAACAGATAGATGCTTTAATTACTGTTCTGCTTACTATTGGACAGAAATTTGATAATATAAAACTAAACACAGTCAGGCGTGGTGGCACATGCCTGTAATCCCAGCTACGCGGGAGACTACAGCGGGAGAATCGCTTGAACCCGGGAGGCGGAGGTTGCAGTGAGCTGAGACTGTGCCACTATACTCCAGCCTGGGCGACAGAGCGAGACTCCATCTCAAAAAAAAACCATTTCCTCCTTATTCACTCACATTTCAATCAATCATTCCACATAGACAAGGACATTTAATTTTCTTACTGAAGCACTTCTGGAAGTCAGCTTACATGTCTTTAACAAGGGACAATATTTAACAGTGCTAAAATGTTTGTTCCTCAACTTTTATCTTTCGAATCTGACATGGATCTCCAAGTTTCCTGAAAGTGAAGCAGAGAAGCCCTTCTTTGCTTCCTTTTACTGCAAGTCCCAGAACATCCAAGACCCTCCTGTGAAGGCACAACCAGGTGTGAGTTAAATGGGAGGCTGAAATGCTGGCGCTCACCAGAGTAACACACAGCTGGTCATGATGAAACCTGTGCCCAGAAAAGCACTTTTATTCCCTATTTTCACATTATTCGAATTTCACAAGGACAACAGTTAAAGGAACACGATACCACCTGGAGCCGTTATGTCCTTCTGCAGAGGAAATATTACTGGGTGATCTACAGTGAGATCTCAAATTGTGCTGCCTCTGGCAGTGACCCCATGTCTTCCATACAATTACAAGATAAATGCTAAGTCCCAAATATCACAAAGAAGAAACTGGCTAGACCACTATTGGAAAATAATCACAAAAAAGGACAAAGCGCTTAAACACATCTGAACTTTTATTTGGTAATCTTCTGAAAGGTGCAATATACAGTGTTTCTTCAACTGAGCAAGCAGTAGGCTACATTTTTAAAAGCTTAAATCCATACTTGATTCGGATGGACTTCGTGCTTACCTAAAGCCCTTGTCTTGTCCCAGGTCCCATCCGGGACGTCACATTTAGTTTTCTTGGCTGGTACAGTTGCTTGGACCTGCCTAGTTTTTGATGACCTCGACAGCTTTGAGATGTACTGGTCAGGTATTTTGTAGAACACTGCTCAATTTGAGTTTGTCTGATGATTTTCTCATGAGTTGACTGGGGTTGTGGGTTTGGGGGAGGACCATGAAGGTGAGGACCATGTTGATCACATGCTGGTGGGGCTACGTCTGGCAAGATGACTGATCACCGCTGATGCTGACCTTCTTCACCTGACTGAGGTAGTAAAGTGACTCTTCTTTGCCCTTTTAACACCATGCTCTTTGGGAGGAAGTCATCATGTGTTGCCCATATCCGAAGGAGGAGAAATTATGCTCCCCAAACTGTGGGTTCAGAAGCTACATACATGATCCTTTCGTACAGGAATTCTTCTGCACGAGAGATCTGTCTTTCTCTCCTATTCATTTACTTATTCAATCATTTATTTATATTAGTGTGGATTCTTGGATATCTGTCTCACACTATGGGCTATAATCCATTACTACTGACTTTGCTGCTCATACTGTTCCAGCATTCACCACTGGGAGCTTTTCCAGTTGGCTTCTGTGTCCCACTGACACATCCCCTGCCAGGCAGGCAGCGTTTTCTGTGTTTGTTGGCTTTGAGCAACTCCTTACTTTCTGGCAGTACCAGATGCTCCAGGCTCAGCTTGGGTATTTCCTGCCTTGGTTCTAGAATCAGCCATTTCTCCAAGGAGCCTTGAGTGTATTCTACCATGCAACGACCACATTTCCACCATATTGGAGAGGGACATACTCTTTTACCATTCTTTGGTGGTTACCTCACTGCTGCCAGCATAATCCTGGACCTATCTAAGTAAACTGGCACCTTTACCTGTACTCTAAGGACCTTAGAGTAACTTAATTCCATTGACATCAATCACCTCTTGACTTTTGGCTATTATCATGTACCCTACTACTTTTTCTGTATTAGCCTCCGCAAATGACTATTTTTATGGCATTATAGTCAATATGCTTATCTCTTTTTGGTGATGCTGTTGTTCAGATCTTTTGCCAATGTTTAAATTCAGGTGATGTTTCTCATTACTGAGCTTTGAGAATTCTTTACATATTCAGTGTACTAGTCACTTATCAGATAAGCATTCTGCAAACATTTTCTGCAAGTCTGTGGCTTGTCTTCATTTTCTTTTAATTTTTTCAAATTCATGTGGAGATCCTAATTAGACTTTATTTTCTTAACAATGTCTTTTGAAAAAAATAGGTTTTACTCTGAAATTCATTTCTTTTTTTTCTTTTAGAACTTGTGGTTTTTTTGTGTCCTTAGACATCATTGTCTAATTTTCCTTGCTCAAGAAAAGTTCTTATAGTATGTGATTTATTTGTGCCTCAAAACATTTGATCTATAAAACTGGTCAAAAGCCATTTTGGGTGATTTTTCTAAATTTCTCTTCTAGTCTACACAGATTTATTTGGAGTCAATTTTGAAATTTATATTTCTCCAGAAATTAGTTATTTTACTGTTTTTGAAAACATAAGCATTTGAGCTATGTTTCATATTCTCTTAAAAACACTTAAGCCTACTTGTTTATTATACACTCTTACATATGGATAATTTCATATGTGTGAACTTGGTTTACATTCACTGTTTTATATTATTTGCTATTTTTTGCCAATAATCTTTACATTTCATTTAACCTTTCAAAGAATCAGCTTTTGAATAGTAATTCAATCATTACTTTTTCAATCATTACTTTTCAATTACTTCAATTACTTATTCAATCATTACTTTTATGTTTTCCTTTACTTTTTCTTCCTCCCACTTTCCTTTGGTTTAGTTGTTGTTCTTACTGAGATTGTAGTTTGATGCTCATTTCTCTCTCCTGATGCATGCGGCATCTAGTGAGGGAGCCAGGCACTCTCTGACATGTTGGCTGGGCTGCAGTGGACTGCTGCCCTGCGGTCACTGCTGCTGCTGACCCCATTTGGGAGGTGGCTCCCAGCAAGAGCTACCCCCTGTTTCCATTGGGGACCACTTTGATCTCCGCTCTCTTTACCACAGCTTCTTTGAGGTCGTTACTTGTGATCTTTGGTCAGATTGTATACTAAATGTGTTAGCTGCCAATAGAACAGACTGGGGAAGAAGGCTGCTGAGGGGTGGATGGAAATTCTCAGGTGTGTGGCTCAGAATCTGTCTCAGCAGCAGCAGCTGACACATGGCTGCAGCCCTCACGTTCAGGCAATGGGTGGAAGGTCGCAATAAACAACTCTCCCTGTTTTCTTTGGATGCTATTAGGGATGGTGCAGGCAACCACAGAACGCACTCTCCACCTGCATGACCAGCCATTTGCCAATCAGAGTTTTCTTTACTCAGTCAGGAGCTCTCTGATAATCATGTCTCCAATGCCATCACTTGATTTTCTCTTTCAAAGTGACTGTGTCAGTATGCAACAAAAAACTGGCAGAGTAGTTTATCAAGTGTCCTTCGTGTGCTTCTATTAATATGGAATTAATTGCTGCCTGACATTATGATAGGAAATAATCCCTAAGATATTTTTCTCTGAAATGCAGAAAGACCAGAATTTAAAGGCTTAGTACATTTCAAATGACTATCTGATACTGAGCTGTTAGAAGTTTCTAATAATGTGATTCCTGACAATACAAAGGCAAAAAATAATTAAGATGTGAATGCAAAAAATATATATTTAAGTGGGAACCTGGGCTAAATCTCATCCAGAGGCTGCTTAGCAACACACGTAAGTCATCCCTGCCACAGGCAATTTGTTTACACACTGGCACTTCTCCATGCTAAGAAAGCACTCTGGGAGATAGACCCGAGAATAACACAGCCAGGAGTAGTATCACACAAGAGAATACAAAATGTGAGGCAATTTTATCATTAGTAATTCTCGATAATTCTATTATTCAGAAATTCCCGTGCTGTTATTCTTGAAAAGCTAGGGAGAAATTTTCTTTATCATATTAGCAATTAACATAGGCAGCCAGCCACTACACTATAAATATACATTTTCTTACCATGCGCTTTCTATATCATAATTTAATCACTGGGATGTCATCATTTTTGATTGTGGTTATTACAATCATCTTCATATTTTAATGGTATTATTAACATAAAATGCAATTTGATGATCTGAAAAAGCTGCTAATCGATATTCACAGACAGGCTACGTAGTATTTATTCTCTACTGGTCTTTAAGGTCACAGAGTGAAGGCTTTATGTCACTGACAATGATTTGCTCCTCACAAATATATTGACACAACACCACAATTAGTCTTGCTTCAATAGGCACACAAGATAAAATGAATTAAAAAATACAGCACGCCTCATGCATTAGTACCTACTTCTGTAAACCCAAAAGCAATACTATTAATAACTCATTTGTGCTTTGTCATTCATTCTAGCTGATTCTTGCACATAAATACTGGAGTCAGCCAATGACAGCTACATCCTGCAATAATATTTAAATACAGAACTTACCAACATGAGAAAATGCGGCCACAGAGGGGAAAGAATGCTACGAGAAAATAGCTAGTCTAGAGGAATAATCAGTCACTAAGAATCAAGGTCACTCTTTTTGGACCAAAAGAAGTGGTCTTCAGGGTTCCTTCCACCCTATGCCTGAAGCACGTGAGCTCACACCCTCTACCCTCGGAGGCTCTGCCCACCGAGCTTCTGTCCTTCTCTGCGGGCTCATGACACCAGTTCAGTGCTGGTGTTCTGTGACTGCACTGGACATCTGCCCTAACAGTTTAACACAGCTGAATTTTAATTCTGTGAAGGAATTTCCAGAGAGCATTTAACATTTGCTCAGCTGGAGCCTGCTATGCTGAGCCTGAGGAGACACAGTGATAGACAAGCAGAACTTTCTACTCTCTTAGAGAAAATGAAATATTGATCACTTATCATAAGAAACAACGACCGGGGCATAAGTAGGTTCCACTTCATGAATACAAATCAGTTATTTACACCTGGACATCACCACCACTGCTACACTTTCTAGAATCGTATCACCAAACACACCACACAAAACACATCACGCTGCAAGTGTTTGATTGCTTATGTCTCACCGGACCTTCAAGGATTTAAAATTAATTCCTCAGAATTCAATTATTTGTATAATAAAGATTCATCTATGCACACATGTAGGTAAAATGAAAGATGGCTTCTGCTTCAGGAAAAATGAAAATCAAAGACTGCTTATTTCAAGAAGCACAGCAACTGTTGTATGAGAGACTAAAACTCAGGCACTCTACCTAATGAACTGCATTGTTCCTAAAGACAAAGGTGACGCAAGAGCCACAAACACACAGGGCTTTGAGAGGACGGCGTGAGCGTGCAGTGGATGAAACCAGTTACGTCTCTCAAATGATAATGTTGCTTATTAACCATAGATGTTGTGATAGGTCAAAACTGAGGTTAAACAGAAAACATCAATTGAATCATTTTCCTAAATAAAGCTCCAGGGTGCAATATCCTAAGCACTTTATTCAATAAAAAATGCTTTTAAAACGGTACTTTGGTGATCGAGAAACATTGCTATCATCCATCAATCTAACTGCAGCAAAGTTCAATAAGCTAAATAATGAACCAGTTAGATGATTTTCCTGAGGCTTTAGGGACTTGCAAACAATGCATCAATAGGGCTCTTTAAAAATTATCATGAAGTCTATTGTTTTCATTTTCAGATTTAAAATATGTTTTAGAGATTTTATAAGGTTATTTAATGTTCTGCTATTTTTAATCATTGTCCAATTTCCCAAGTAGAAAGACATTCTAAACAAGTAAAAAAATTTAATTGTAAGGTTAGCAATGTCTATATTATAATTTCTCTAAATTCTTAATAGTCTTGGAGTCAATGAAATCTCTACTGTGAATTCCCAATTTAAGATTCAAAAAGTGTTAATGACTCATATAAAAACTTAAAAAAAAATCCCAGATACTTTCAACAAAATGTGTAATAAGATAATATGGTAAATATACACTATTTCTAAAACTTCAAATACAATTTTCTTTGGGAAAAACCTCTAGTTTAGGTTTCTCATACTTATGACAGGAATATACTTTTTTTCAATACCTAATCACATGACATTTTTGAGAACTTCCAAAATGCTATAATAGAAAAAGCAATGCATTCAACCCTTTCTTGATAGGAATCACGGGGAGCAGGTGCTCATGACTTGTGTTTGTCTCACAGCCCACACTGGAATGCTGAGAAGACAGCAACTGACACACCTTCTAAGCCTCAGCTCATCGTCCCATCAGTTTCTAGAGCTCCAAATTTGCTTATGACTATGGAACTATGCCTTTTTGCTCAGATATTCTATTACTAAATAAAAAGATCTGGGTCACATACACATACTCCAATTCCAAAAGTGGTTCTGAGTTTAGCTAAAGAGATTTTTACTTATCTGCTGGTCAACAGGATCTATGAAATCTAACAGGGCTGATGACTAAACGCACCCTAACAATATTGCCCAAGACAGAATGCTGTAGGAGATGGCACACTGACAGTGAATGAAGAGTGGAGCTCTGCTTTCCACATTTCCTCAAGGTTGTAACACTCTATCCAATGATTCAGTTGTATTCTGGAGCATTTTAGAAATCTAATACTTCAACTAATCCCAATTTTCATGGACTTCCGCCAATTATTTTCTGAAAAGAGAGAGGTGACAATGTGATTCACAAACAGGAAGTTAAGTCCTTCACCATAATTTCACATTATACTAAAAAGGCAAACACCATCTAAACCCTGGGACACGGCCTTGTTCAACTACAGGAAACTAGCCGCTACTTAACTTCCAATGCTACGGTTTCCAGGACTAGTATTCCTACAGACATGTGGTACTCCCTCCCCTGACGCGACCGGTAACTCCCGGCACCATCTTCCCATATAGGCCCGTTTGCTCAATGGGCAGCGCACGTGAGCCCCTGAAAAGAGGGCAGACGTGATGTAAAGGAGCATAAAGCCTGCTGCTCCCACACAGAGGGAAGCCCACCCAGAAGACACACAGGAGTGCTACGAGCCAGTGGGCAGGCGGGGACCGCCGGCGGGGATGAGGGACAGCCAAGAGATGTCAGGCCAGGGACGAGCACGGAAGGGGCAAAAGCAGCTCCACACAAGCTTGGCGTGGCCTTCCTTGTTGAATGAAATGCTCTGAATAACTATAAAAGTAACGGGGTGACTACAGAAATTTCAAGTAGTAATATGACTGCATTTAGGAAAAAGGAAATGATCCTTTCAGGCCAGTCCACAGAAGGCACCATCCAATCCACATGTACCCACCACCATGAGTTACTGATGCAGCCGGAAGAGCATTTGGATGGGCAGCGGTCAAAGCCAAGCAGGAGGGCCGAGACCAGCACCTCTGCGAAGGCGCGTGAGCACATGGGTCTGAGTGCTGTGTCTGGGAATCACTGGAGGGAAGGTCACTCAGAGAGGTCTTGGAAACAGAAGGCATTACGGGTTTGACGGCAAAAGCCTGCCAGGTGGGAAGACGGCATGGTCGCATGCACATGCGCCTGGTCATACCGGGGACACAGGTTCTTGTGAAAGGCTCAATGAAACCCCAAAGCTCCAGTGACAGTGCCCACGCGGTGAGAGAGGACCATGTGCTGGCCACGATGCAGGACCGCACTGTCACGGCGGCAGCACTGACCCCTTCTGGAGACAGGAAGGCGGCGGGAGGTGGAGAAAGCCAACCTGTGACAGGTGGAGTCTGAGGGAGATGAATGGCCAGTGTTCCCAACTTTCCATGTTTAAAAAATCACTTTCATCGCTTTGGCCGCTTTTCACTATCCTTTAGGTTCTTATGTGGCTAATGACTTGTCATAATTACTAAATTGATTTATTTTGGTTAGAGTAAGATAGTATTTTGATTAAACAACAAAAAGAAAAATGTCTATTTAACTAAAGCTTCAAAAAAGTAAGCTTGTTTTTAAAAAAGTCTATCAGTGGCTCATACTATGTCCAATACCAGAAATCTGCTGGTGCACTTAGGGTCTCTTCTTCCTGAGGTCACTATATCAGGGCATGCTCACATCTGTCCCTGGACAAGCTCAGCTGAGCCCACTGAGAGCCACCACCTCAAACAGTGTGCAAAAAACTTAAAACACTGGTGAATGCGGACCTCACACCCTCACATTCACCCTAGTTTATCAAATTTTAGCATTCGCCTCAAGTCCTCCAAGTCAGTCAAAAGGAGAGATTTATAAATAAGATGCAATGGTTTGAAAATCTCTTAGACTTTCAAAATGGAGAAATGTCCAGCCACAGCTCAGAATTTCTTTTCTTTTTTTTTTTTTAGACCAAGTCTCACTGTTACCCAGACTGGAGTGCAGTGGCGTGATTTCGGCTCACTGCAACCCCTCTGCCTCCCGGGTTCAAGCGATTCTCCTGTCTCAGCCTCCTGAGTATCTGGGATTATAGGTGCCTGCTACCATGCCTGGCTAATTTTTTGTAGTTTTAGTAGAGATGGGGTTTTGCCATGTTGGCCAGGCTGGCCTCGAACTCCTGACCTCAGGTGATCCCTCCACCTCAGCCTCCCAAAGTGCTAGGATGACAGGTGTGAGCCACCGCGCCTGGCCCCAGCCCAGCAGTTCTGTAATTGGGGTGCTAGCATGCATATATAAAAAGATACGTTTTTTTAAAAAGAAAAAAACCCTATAAGTCTACCTGATGTACAGAGAAGTTTAAAAACCACTTGCTTATGTGTAAATCTTTCCTTCCCCAGGAAAGCGGTTCTCATATCTGATGCCTACGCAGACATCATCCCTCACTCCTCGGCCCTGACCGTCTCCCTGCTGTGCTCACTCCTCACCCCTGACCGTCTCCCTGCTGCGCTCACTCCTCACCCGACTGTCTCCCTGCTGCGTTCACTCCTCGGCCCTGACCGTCTCCCTGCTGCGCTCACTCCTCGGCCCTGACCGTCTCCCTGCTGTGCTCACTCCTCACCCGACTGTCTCCCTGCTGCGCTCACTCCTCACCCGACTGTCTCCCTGCTGTGCTCACTCCTCACCCGACTGTCTCCCTGCTGCGCTCACTCCTCACCCGACTGTCTCCCTGCTGCACTCACTCCTCACCCGACTGTCTCCCTGCTGCGCTCACTCCTCGGCCCTGACCGTCTCCCTGCTGCTCTGCTCTCTGTCTCCACACGGCTGTGTCCACACTTCCTTCTGCAGCTGCCTTCTTCCACTGAGCACAAGGTTTCAAAAGTGCTTCGACGCTCTCACAGACACGGCTCCTTCCTGCCGTCTGTGGCTGGATGATGCTCCGTGTGTGTGGACAGCCATTTTACTTATTGATTGATAGTTGATAGACATTTGTGTTGCCTCTACTTCCCGGCTCTAACACTGCTGTGAAAATTACCATATGGGTCTTTTTCTCATGTCTCTTGGGTATACTCTGAGGAGCGGAGCTGTGGGGAACACAGTGAGTCTGCGTTTGTTCAGGAAATGTCGAGACTGTTTTCTAAAGTGGCTGCACCCTGTTACAGTTCCACCCACAGTGCAAGAAGGTTCCAATTCCTCTGCATCCTCTCCAGCACTTGCTATGGTCTTTGATTCCTGCTATCCTGGTGCGTGTGAAGTTGCATTTTGTCTCTGGGCTGAGATTCTCTTCTATGATGGGGGGAAGATGGCGCTCTTTTGTAATAAACTCGTCAATCAGAACCACCAGACTCCTCTCTAAAACATCAGGTCTGATTTTTTTCTTTGTATTTTCACTGAAGGTCCTTTCCTGCCCCCTGCCTGAATGTTCATGATTCTGACACAGTTTTACAAAGTATCTGAAGACACTAGTTTGCCCATAGTGCTTCCGCGGCTGGCTTGATTACTTTATGGAACTACCTCAAGAACCTTGAAGGGACCAAGTTATATAAAGCTGTATATAAAACATAAGACAGTAATTAAACAAATTTAATAATGAATTTTACTGATCTAAAAATCAAAGAATAATGTAAAGTTATAAATAACTAATTTACCACATTTAAGATCTTACCATTTCTGTAGGTTCTGGAAATTATTTGCATCCCAATTTTCTTTGGAAATAGATACCCTGTATTGAAATTCTGGCAAGATCAGTGGACATTTAATATGGAAACCTGGTGACTCAATTTGGACGCGGGAAAAACTAGAAAACGTAGCCAGAATACCAGTCCCAAGTTTCAACAGCTTTGTAAAGTGGGGCTTTGACACAAATTAGTTGATGGAATCAGTAAACGTGGCCGGTGTTTCTCAAGATGTTCCCTGTGACCAGCCCTGGGTGTTCTGAGATGTGCGGGGACGTGGCGGCCACGCATCAGCATCTGCAAGGCCCAGGCGACGTCAGAGGCTGCGTGCTGGAAAGAGTCGGGCAGTTTCCAAGCTACAGCTAAAACACACATTAAAGCTATCCCCCACCCCAGGAAGAATGAATCCTCAGGACTTTGGAGCCCAAATGGAATGCACAAGCTCCCACGGTTTTGTGCTTTGACTGACCTCATCGGGGCTGGAAGCCTGGTAGGTGCGGTTCTCATCACTGAAGTCTTGGTCGGCCTCTGCGAATTCAGTCTCCCCAGAAATGCCAGCTCGAGACTCATATACGGGGGTCACGTTGTGGCACAGCACTATGGCTTTCACGGCTTCATGGATTCGATTACTGACACTTTTCCTGACTCTGGGAGCTGAAGATTGGGCATTTCTTGGTGGAGTTGAACCGGCATTGTTTCCACCAGCTTGAGAATGCATCTTTAGAATATGAAACATCATATAATTGAAGATAGAGGAAAGATAATTCTCTAGTTAACATGAAATTATTAACATATATGATTTTTATAAGCAAAGTAGCTACAAATAAGTAGCTTGATTTGATTCTGATTATTCCCTATACATCACTGATTATTTTTTAACCCTAGTACTGTGAAGTGCTTTGATACACCCAGATTGTCAAAATATACCAAAATATTCACTATAAAAATATTACTTAAAAATCTGACAATGTATTTTACTGTATTCACTTCAATGGCATTGATTTGCTATGTCCTTAACTCCTATTTATTCTTGACTTCCAAAAGCAGAGTCAAAGAACAAAACTAAATGGTATACTCACCACTGCTTTCAGCTTTCTTTCAATAATGTTGTACGTAAAATGTTATAAAGCTAAAAGCAGGACAAAATGTTTAAGAATCTTCCCTTAACAGCATAAATTATTCCCGATTTTCAGTAGTCTCTGAATTTAGATGGTCTAGTTTTATAGATAATAAAAACCAAATACAATCCTAAGTCGCATTCAGAGGAAAATGACCCCATGTCATATCTCAGAACCCTGTTCTCTTCAAGCAACTCCCCATTTATGGGCTTATGTGTATGCTTGGCTCTCCTCAGACCCAGCCGTGTTTAAGAGATTTCATCGGCACCACTGAAGTGATGACTTTCTATTATTCATCTCCTACGTGGTGGAGGGTATCACTGGATACTCCCCTTGACCCCAACGGGACTGTCAAACGTTTCTTCAGTTAACTTCAGAGTAACTCATGACAATCCTCCTTAGAAATCAAGGCTCTTGCGTTTGGACTGGGTGCACAGATCCGGTGAACTGTGAATCTCCTGCCCATCAAATTACAGTGCTGTCTAATGAAGGGTTTAACTTTCTGCTCATCTGGTGCTGCCTTTCAGTGAGCACCCAGCCCATCTGCGCCCGCTCATGCTGCTGCAAGACAGCAAACTCAGCTGGCTCCCTCCTTCCAAACTTATTGATGCTTGTACGATTTAATTTCACATAAATTCCATGAAAGATTATGCCCTTGATCACCAAATGCCTCCAGTGGGGAAACAGAATCAGGTTATAAAAGATCTGTGTTACAGGGCAGTGGACCTACTAGATTCCCATCATCTTAGCAATAATAACACAGAATACCAACAAAGAATCACATCAATTTCATAGAAGAAGTGCTGTCTGTTCAGCTCACAGCAGCTTTCAGTGAAAATGATTTTTTAAAGTAGGTGGAAGCACAATAAATATTTATTGTGTTTATATAATGTTTATATTTATATTGTGTTTATATAATGATGCTTCATCTTTTCTGCTTTTCATTTTTTTCCCTAATAACTAATGACATATATGACTTATTTGAAGCTATTAAAATCACATTCATACTTAAAAAAAAAAAAAGCAGATCTCATCGGGTACTATTTCAATGTAGAAACAGATTCCTGGGAGAAACTGTATTTCTTCTCCTTTTAAGATTTTTCTTCTATTAATAAATATCCTAGGTTATAAATATTCTGTATCTAAACGAATCATACCCAAATTAAGGTGTCTGGCTGTGTATACGTGTGTTTCTTTGCTTATGTGTGTGGATCAACATTCCACATGCTAAATGGACACACATATGAGACTTCTTCCATTTGACAGCATGCCAACAGTGACTGCTAGCAAGTACAGAAGAAAGCGAAGGTTTTAAAAAACTGAATACAATGCTGACCACTCAATGCTACTCTGGAGTTGTCAAGAGCAGAAACGCTGCAACAGGAGGTGTCATTTAGTCTAGTCTCTGCGAAAATCAAGTTTGAAACAAACTACTGTAAATACAAAAAGTCTCCTAGACTCCACTCCTGATTCAGATATTTGAACGGATGACTCAAGTAGCAGGATGTTAATTTCATCGAGAAGTGTGCTAATCTCCAGACGGGAACACATGAGGCTGGGCTGGACGCACGGAGAGGTGCATGTGTGGAATCAGACCCCCCACAGGAGGGGCCCACTTGCCTGTGAGTAGGAGTCTCTGACGTGGCTCTGGACCTCATCCAGCGTGTCGGCTCCATAGGACACGGTGCCCAGGTGGAGCCGCTTAAATACCATCTCATTCTGGGTGAGGGTTCCTAGGATAAAGGGGACAACAGCCAACACATTAATGCAGGAGGCCCACAGGAAGGCCTAGCTTTCCTACGGCGCATGCTGCACACCCACAGGCAACGCTCTTCCTCACTGTGCTGAAGCCACCGGGATGCCCCACTCTATGATACAAAGGAGCATTAAGATTGTTACTTGCTGCTATTTTCATTTTAATAGGAAGAACAAGGTATTTTCTTCCTAGCATGTCAAGGTGCCTTTTTAACATTTTTGGGTGTGTGTTTTTTTTTTTTGGAGACTAGGTCTCACTTTGTTTCCCAGGCTGGAGTGCAGTGGCGTTATCACAGCTCACTGCAGCCTCCATGTCCCAGGCTCAAGTGAGCCTCCTCTCTCAGCCTCCCAAGTGGCTGTGACTACAGGACACGACAGCACACTTAGCTGATTTTCTGGTTTCTGTTGAGGCATGGTCTCCTTACATTGCACAGCCTGGGCTCAAGCGATCCTTCTGTCTTAGTCTCCTAAAGTGTTGGGATTATAGGCATGTGCACCCAGCCCCTAACAATGTTTAATAATGGGAAGGGCTCTAGTTACATGAGGAGAGTCCAGTTGTTGCCTTTTAGCTCAGATCTGTTATTTGGAACAAATACAACTTTTGCTTGTTCTGAAAGAGGCAGGCATAAAACTAGAAAACTGAGTTACCACCTTTATAATATAGAACACTGCCTGAGAAAGACATCAACTAGCCCCAAATTAGGGTGTTCATCAATTTTTTAAAAAACTTATTTCTGTTTTTAGCTGAACAGAAACACTATTCCAGATGTGTTTAACCCTTAGCATGCATGTGCATCCCTTGGAATGACAGACAGCAGGTCTGTGAAGGGGAAGATGGCTTTTCTTTAGCTAAGTTTCCAAACACTGGGCTACCTGAATGGGTTTCCTCAATGCCTGCTCCTCAGTGGACCAAGCAAGTACCCCAGTGCTTCCTCAGGAGGACTGCCAAAAAGTAGGGCCAGGTATTCGGTGACAAAGAGATCCCACTTAACCTAAAAATGCATGTTACATATGCATATAGTTTTACTTATTTGGTTATATAGAAGCAAAGTAGCACGGGGAAGCTCGAATACCCTCTGGATGTGTACATAGTGTACTGCAGTGCGGGTGCTTTCACCTTGTCCCGGGGCGGTTTCTGCACTTATTCCACAGCACATCTAAGAAAGGTTATCCATGGATACTCATGACATTATAAATCTGAGTATGAACAATGACATAGGCAATGGACTGCAATAAAAATGGAACTTTTCACATGGTTGCAAAACACCCACAAAAATATGAACTCATGTTTATGTTCTGTGGCATGCATGGTCCTGGAATATAACCCAGACTGTTTCATGGTTATGGCGCCCGCTAAATGCGTGAGGATTAGAGCACAGAGTTAATCCCAAGACATCAGTTAGGGTCAGAACACACACAATAAGCCTTCCACCAGGACACAGTGCTTATTTTAAAAGAAAAGGAAAATATAGCTTACAATTACTATTTTAGAGAGTGTTTCGATGAATGCTCTTTAAAAAGTGGATGTAATAAAGTTTTAGAAATTTCAAACAGCAGCTATCTACCTGAGATGCTTGTCAGTTTTATAGATTTTGCCTTCCACAGTGTTTTATGAAACACCTTTAAATGGCTGTGTTCTGTATACCTTGAAAAAAATGTTTCCAAGTTTCATAAATCTAAGTGAAAACAAAATCATCAAAATAACATGAGAAGTAATTTAAATCTTTTTGTTTTGTTATGCTATCCTTGTTAAATAAGTATAATTAACTTAAAATACTAGGCTATATTAAATAGTGCAGTTAGCAAAAATTCAGTCTCTAAATAACATAATGAAGTTCTACAAGTGCTTTATATATTTTTTTGCTTTTTTTTTTTTGACACGGAGTCTTGCTCTGTAGCCCAGGCTGGAATGCAGTGGCATGATCTCGGCTCATGGCAACCCCTGCCTCCTCAGTTCAAGGGATTCTCCTGCCTGGGCCTCCTGAGTAGCTGCGTGTCATCACGCCCGGCTAATTTTTGCAGTTTTAGTACAGATGGGATTTCACCATGTTGGCCAGGCTGGTCTGGAACTCCTGACCTCAGGTGATCCACCTGCCCTGGCCTCTCAAAGTGCTGGGATGACAGGTGTGACCCACCACACCGTGGGCCTGTGAGTGCTTTAAATAGAAAAATGTGAGATGAAAAATGATAGTTCTGTCATTGCCAACAGTTAAAAGATAATGAAACTTTACATTAATTCATACTAGGATAGGTACAAAGTTCACCTCTATTAAGTGTGCCCAAGGCAGCAGCTCTCTGAAAAATTACTTAACAATGTGCTAAATTAAAAACATTTTACTTACCAGACTGAGCTAACTAAAGCATTTCCTTTAGACTTTTTTCTCTGACACAGACTGAGTGTGAAGCATGAAAACTTAGGGTAGGGAATGGCAAGGAGGCATAACCTTATGCAGATTGTAAACAGGACTATGACTGATGCCATTTCTTTTAACTCAACTTTCTAATCATGAACAATTTCATATGTAAAGTTAAAATAATACTACAATGAACACCTGCATAGCTCCCTCCAAGAATGAACAATTATTTCTTTAGGGTTTTAAATGGCTTTATGCAAGTACACAAAGAACTGTAAATAAAGAAACAGCATTTCATTTTCCACCCAATCCTTGCTCGGCGTGTTTGTGGGCGGCTGTGCCAGGCCTGGGTGTGGAGGCAGCTGAGAGTGCAGAGGCTCCACTGGGGTGTGAGGTGCTGCTGTCCACACCCCCGCAGTCCCTGGCTCGGGTCTCAGCACCCTCACCGCAACCCACATGCAACCCACAGCTCAGCCTCACCTCTCTCGGTAGTCTGCACCTCTCTGTCCCTCGACACCCGGTGAGACATCGGCAAGGGGACTGACTGGCCCCTCTGGCCTCTCCCCACAGTCACCTTAACTGAGAAGGGCAAGACCTCTCACTCAGCCTCCTCACTGTACAAGCACTGCAGGGTGGCCCAAGGATGACGGGAGGGCACCCAGGTGACATGCCTGACGCAGTCAGTCCTAAATAAACAGGAGCTGCCCTTCAGCAGCCACCAGCACCGCCAGCATCCTTTCCTCACTTTCTGTATTCAGCCGCCTCCCAAACGTTCTCAGTTCTCTCAATCCCACCTCAGACACAGAGCGCACGCCTCCCGGAGCTCCTTCACTCTGCCCTCTCACCATGCATCCTGACTGCTGCCTCTTCCAGGAATCAATGAGTAAGATGGTTATAAACATAATTATGTGCCAATTCCACTTTGTTAGACCAATGTATTTCTGATGCTTTAGTCGGGCAGTTGATGGGAACAATGAAATGTTGATTTTGGGTATCTAATGGTCACATTTTTCACCTTCCTGATAATAACACCATTTCAACATGTGGAATACACACTAGAAACCCCTCATGGTATGCTGGGCATCAACCTTGGCTGTGTGTGTCTGTGTATGCATGTGCTCACATGCGCTGACGCACACACATATGCCTATAGCTGAACTAAAACAAAATGCACAGAAAATGTCATTCCTGTGTGTGAATCTGAGACATGAAATGCAAGGAACTTAAACCCAGGAACGCATGTTCTTTTCGCCCCTTCTACCTTTTTTACAGGAAGTGCTACGTCACCTCAAGGAGACAGTCTCCTGAAAGCCCTGTGCCCACTGCTCCTCTCTGGCAACATGGACCTGGGCAGCTCTTTCACCTGAGCCCCCACTTCACTCCCTCTGTCAGTGCTGCTGAAACGAATCTGAGCCATATCATTTCACCGATGGGCATGTCAGTATCGTTTGTGAAAGAAAGACACTTTAAACAGAACCCCAATATTATCACACCAGAAAGCCACAGTAATTCCTCCATGTCAAACAGAAGCCAGGGTTCTAATTTCCAGGTGTCTCATGTGTCATAATTTTTTATACTGCTTGTCTGCAGTATGGATCCAGGAAAGGTCTCTTGAGCCTCTTTTACTCTACGGCTCTTTCCTCCATCTCCTTCTTCCTTGAAATTGATTTGTTAAAGAACCGGGACTGACTGTTTCCGTTCCCGCAATCTGCCCTTGGCCACTGGCCCTTTCTCCTGTGTCTGTTGGCCTTGTGCTTCCTGTGAGCCACAGCTGGACAAAGCTGGCGAGGCGAGGTTCCGTGTAGGCAGCAGGGAGTGCCCTTCCATCAGGAAGAGGGTGTCTGGTCGCCGCCTCCTCTGATGTAAACAGCCACCCGCAATCGATCCCTAGACCCACAAATTCATCCTGGGTTGGAAGTGGCACATATTTGAGGCACAGATCACTGACTCTGGGGCATCTTTTTCTGAAGAAGAAAACTCTCGCATTTCTAAATGCAATAAATCCACATGGACAACAGATGTTTTCCAAAAACAAAGTTACATCATCTATAATCACTCCATTCACAGACTCTTTCTAGACAGTAAATCTGGGATTTTAAACCACTATTTTAATCCAGTGCTTTAGGTTAGAGGTCTTTTTTCAACTTGGTGGCAGTATTTCAAGTTCTGAGATTCCCAACTTCAGTCATGCTATTATACTTTGCTTCTTACTGCTGCCTGGGGAAAACTGAGAGTAATTCTACATGTACACAAAGACCCCTTGAAAATACCGGAGACCAGATAGCTGTCACAGAAACATACAAGACGATGCTAAAATCCTGAGTATAATATCTGTGCTTTTATGCATTTAGTTGAAAATGATTTAAAAGATAATTGAAACTTAGGTTTGGAACTATTTCTCCTTTCAAGTTACATTTATAAAGCTTTGTATCTCGTTGGATATCCAAAAGTCTTACTCAGTTGCTTAACTGGAGCCAGGGAGAATTAAATGGAGAAATGTCTTAGTCCATTTTCTGTTGCTATAACCAAATACCTGAAACTGGGTAACTAATCTTAAAAAGGAATTTATTTATTATAGCTCTGGAGGCTGGAAGAGGTGCTGCAGCTGCTGAGGGTCTCCCTGCTGGTGGGGACTCTGCAGAGTCCTGAGGCACTGCCAACCCTCCCTGTGACGGGAGCAGGCTCATGAGAGCCAAACTGGCTTTTACAACAGGCCCACTCTTGTGGCAACTAACACTCCATGATAACCCATGCATTCACTCATTCCCTCATGACCCATTTGCCTCTTCAAGGCCCAACTCTTAACAGTGTCACACTGGGGATTACATTTCAATAAGAATTTTGGAGGGGCAAACATTCAAAGTGTAAAACAAATTTAGGATATTTTCTCAAAGCTGAGCAATTTAAAAATACTATCATTTTAGCACTTGTATTTAGGTCTATGATCCATTTTCAGTTAACTTTTGTGTACAAGTGGAATAAGTATCCAATTTCATTTTTTGCATATGGCTATCTAGTTACTCAGCACCATTTGCTGAAAACACTATTCTTTCTCCATAGAATTACCTTGGCATCCTTGTTGAAAGCCCAATGACTGTAAGTGTTAGAATTTATTTTTGGCCTCTCCCGTCCAGTCCATCGACCTACGTATCTGTCCTTATGCCCATACCATACAACACATTGTCTTGATTACTGTAGCTTTGTATTCGGTTTTGAAATCAGGAACTGCTGCCAGGTGCAATGGCTCATGCCTGTAATCCCAGCACTCTGGGTGCTGAGGCGTGAGGATCACTTCAGCCCAGGAGGTCAAGGCTTCAGTGACCCATGACTGTGCCACTGCACTCCAGCCTGGGTGGCAGAGCAAGAATTTGTTTCAAAAACCAAACCAAACCAAAACAAAACCGCAACCTCACATCCTTTGCCCACACCCTACTTCACAGCCCACAGTCCTCCAATGCTTACATCTTTGGTTTTTTAAAGAAGAAATCAGGAGTTGTAAGTCCTCTAACTTGGTTTTTCAAGATTGCTTTAGCCATTCTGAATCTCTAGTATCTACATGTGAATTTCAGAATCAGCTTGCCAATTTAAGCAAAGGTAGCTGGGATTTTAATAGGTATTACATAGAACCTATAGATCAAAGAGACTAGAATTATTGTCATCTTAACACAGTCAAATAGTTTTTGATACATTTAAATACAATTGTTTTCTTGATTCTCTTTCTGGATAGTTTACTATTAGCATACAAAAACACAGTTTCATTCTTGTGTACTGATCTTGTGTCCTACAATCTTACCAAAGCCCTTTATTAATAGAGGGCTAGGTGATTCCCAACGATTTCCTGCAGACGTGGCCACGTCACACAGACAGCGAAAGAGTCTTGCTCTCCTTTACCATGTGGATGCTGCCTTCCTGCTCTTTCCTAACTGCATCGGCTGGAAACCTGAATGCTCGCAGCATTAGTCGTGATAGGCACAAAGTGGAAACGACCCACGTCCATCACCTTGTGAATGGATAAAGTGTGGTGTATCCACATAACGGAACATTATTTGGCAACAGACAGAAATGAGGCACTGATACATGCTACAATACGGATGAACCTGTAAGAGCATGCTGGTGAAGGAGGCTGAAAGGATGCATACGTCTCTCTCGTGTATGTGGAACGCCCAGGACAGGCAAGTCCTCAGAGGCAGAAAGTCATCAGGGGCCACCTGGGACCACGGGTGGTGGAAGGGGAAGGATGGGGAGTGTCGAGTTAGGTTGTGGTAAGAACTGAATCACAGATATGCCAAATGCTGAGACAGTAATGTATCCTGACAGTTTGTCATTGAAATTAAACAAATGTGTGATAGTACTAGCTCCGCGTCTTCTAAAATGTTTTAGTTGCTAATAATGTTATAAGCAGCTTAAAACTGATACATTCAAATAAGTGACTAACATCTCTTCATCACATGAACAATAAAGTATTTGGGTTTATTTTGTCCATGTGAATACACCTTGTTGGGCTCAAGAAACTGCAATACTTATGCAGATATTCCTTCAGTGGCACATGTACTTTCTTCACATATAAAGATGAATCCCGAAAATATTTTTTAAATACGTGATTTTTAAAATTTCATAACTTACTAATCTCAGACTTTCCTTCACCTCTTGTAGAGTAGCAGATAATGCAGCAGAATTAAATCAGTATTGAAAGAGTCTATAATACAAAATTACTTTTCAAATCTTACCTCAAATGCTCTCCATGATTTCAAACACTGATGATTTCTACAACTTCTGTCATTTTGATACAACAGAAATTAATATGGCCCCAAACTGGAAACTTTGAAAAAGGGAGGAGCTAAAGCAGCCACAGAGTAAGACTGCCATCACATCAGAGAGAGTCACAGCAGACTTGGTGACGGTATGCAGTTAAACAGACAGCCAGAGAGTAAGACTGCCATCACATCAAAGACAGTCACAGCAGACTTGGTGATGGGATGCAGTTAGACAGACAGAAAATGTCTTCTGACAAAAGGTTTGTGATTTCTAAAAGAAAAAAAAAAGCTGTAACTCTTTAATGAAAAAGAGTTTGTTGGGGACTATAATGGCAAAGCAGGCAAAGAGGAAATTAATTTCCAGGGAAAAGTCCTGCAGGCATCATTCTCAGAGTGGCAACAGATGTGCTGCATGACTGAGCTGGGGAGACAGGGTTTGAGTTGCAGCTGCAGAGGTTTCGGACCGGATCTTCCTGGATCATGATTTGGCCTCATACCTAAACTCCAGCACACCATCCTATAAGAGTGAGCCAGTGATTTTCATGTATAAAAAGGTAATATTGATGTATACCTCGCACCAAGAGCAATACACCTTCTCATGAAGATTCTAGTAAAACAAAGTAATATGCACGCATAATCAACAGAGGCAACAAAACACAAACTTACTTAGACCTTACAAGGAATGGAAACAAAACTTAAGTGATAAGACTAATTTATTAGTCTTTAAAGTATGCTTTGATTTTTGAAAATATTTGACATGTTTTAAAGCAAAGTCAAATATATTCAAAGTCAATGACACTGTTTAAAGTGAAGTCAAATATATTCAAAGTCAAATGTAGTCTCTGCAAATCAGGCTTTCTCTAAACATGATGATTCTCAGTACTGTACGCATCTGTTAAGTATCTGCATGTGTTAAATATCTCAACTGGCCCAAACACCACCAAAATGTTAATTACAGTGCTCATATCCAAGGACACACATGAGTAAACACTGTGCCAGTAAGGTACTTACGTTAGTCGTAACGAACACCTGGTTCTTAGCATCATGCGTAAGGACTATGGTTGCCCTCTGGTTTAAAGAATATTAGAAAATGGTTCTGAGTCTTACCTGTGAGATTTGCCTGCCTTGTGTGCGCTAACCAGCACACACACGTCATGCTTGCCTGCCCTGACAAACTGGGAAACAGCTTTCCCCTTCATGATGATGCTGTCTTGTGAAACTCACATGTGATTCAATTTTGAACAACATGGCATTTTAGGTAATGGATGCTGTAATTAAAATGTGAGTCCTAAAAAACCTGTTGTTTTAGTGGGTGTTTTTAGTAACAGCTTTGTTCTACATGAAGATAAAACCTCCCTAACAAAGGAGTTAATGTACTGCTTTAATAGGCTGCACCCTGAGTTAAGTTTTAAAATTTATGAGTTCTCTGCAGCATTGTTCTTTAAACAATGGCATTGTCAAACGCAACCAATGAGAAGATGGAAGCTCCCCCAGCAGATTAAGTACAAATCATCTGTCCTCCTGTTTCAGCGTCATTTGTTCCTTCATCAGCCAGCGTCGAGTGCTTCTGGTCAGTGTCAATATGCTCTGCATCCTTGCAGTTCACAGATGTCTACGCCTGTCGATGAATTGCTTTATGTTTCACGCGCTGGTGGCCGCAGATGTGTCACTATAGCAACATCATTAATTTCAGATCTTACCGGAAATGTGCACTCCAATCAAACCTAATTATACCACATTGCTTTCTTGTCCACAAGAAGGAAACTATAATGCAATTATTGGGATACTTCATTTTCTATTCTGCCGTGGCAAATGAGAGAACCACTGTGATAGACGTTTCTTGTCCAAAAGCTTATTCATGAAGCACAGACCCAGTTTACAATCATGCGAAGGACCACCTTACAATTATGTCAGTAACAGAAGGCTCCTTAGACAACAGTTCACTCTTCATCACTTTAGCTGAAACTCAAAGCACTTAGAAGATAGCTGCAAACTGCCTTATGCCTCAACACTCTTCCTCTGATACCGAGAACCACCATCCACAGTTACAGAACCTCTGCTGTGACTGAGAAAATCCTGTCTGACTTCTGAATCACACACTGAAGGGCAGAGCAAAAGAGCAGAATGAAAATATGGAACACAAAATAGAAAAATATTAATTATTTAAGTTCCTGAATAAAACAACCAATTAGCAGTAAATGCATGCACTGGTTTCACCAGGGTACTAAAGGTCTCACAAAGGCGAGGGAGCACACGCAGCTGTTTTCAGATCTGAGAGTGATTTGTAATTCTCTGTTGGCTTGGATGCCCGTTGTCTAGAGCTGTGCAACAAACCATCACAAAACTTTAGTGACTGATAACACATTTCTTTTGCTCAAAGGGTTAAAAGATTTGCCTAACATCACACACAGTTAGGGGGCACCAGGATTCAATCCCAGATCTGATTCCAAAGCCCTTTCCATCTGAGAATACATAGGAAACTACAGGCACAACTCGGAGACAGCAGAAGGGCTTGGTTCCAGACCAGGGCAATAAAGTGAGTATCACAATAAAGTGAGCCACATGAAATTTTGGGTTTCTCAGTTCACAGAAAAGTGATGTTTACACTATACTTAGTCTATTACATGTGCAATTAGTAGTATGTCTAAAAAACAATGTACATACCTTAATTTAAAAGTATTTGTAAAACATGCTAACAATCAGTCATTTGAGCCTTCAGCAACTTTTCATCTTTTTGCTAGCAGAGGATCTAGCCTTAATGTTGATGGCTGCTGACTGACTCTGGCGGTGGTTGCTGAAGTCTGGAGTGGCTGTGGCAGTGCCTTAAGTAAGACAACAATGGGCGGGCGCGGTGGCTGACGCCTGTAATCCCAGCACACTGGGAGCAGAGGTGGGTGGATCATGAGGTCAGGAGATCCAGACCCTTATGGCTAACACAATGAAACCCCGTCTCTACTAAAAACACAAAAAATTAGCCAGGCGTGGTGGCCTGCGCCTGTGGTCCCAGATACTTGGGAGGCTGAGCCAGGGGAATCGCTTGAACCTGGGAAGAGGAGGTTGCAGTGAGCTGAGATTGCAGCACTGCACTCCAGCCTGGCAACAGAGCAAGACTCTGTCTCCAAAAAAAAAAAAAGGCAACAATGAAGTTTGCCACATGAATTGACTCTTCCTTTCACAAAAGACTTCTCTGTAGCACACAATGTTGCTGGATAGCATTTCACTCACGGAACTGCACTGGAAACGAGTCAATGCTCTCAGACCCTTCACTGCTTTATCAACTTAGCTTATGGAATCTTCTAAATCCTTGGTTGTCACTTTAACAATGTTCGCAGCATCTTCTCCGGGAGTGGATTCCATTTCAAGAAATTACTTTCTTTGCTCATCCATAGGAAGCGACTCCTCATGTGTTCAAGTTTCATCCTGAGGTTGCAGCAATTCAGTCATGTTCAGGCTCCACTCCTAGTTCCCTCGCTATTTTCACCCACCTGCAGCTCCTTCCTCCGCTGAGGTCTTGAAATCTCCAGTCATCCATGAGAATGGGACTCAATTTCTTCCAAACCTGTATAAATGTTGGCCTCCTCTCATGAACCACTTGTGTTCTTAAGGGTATCTGGAATCGTGAATCCTTTCCAGAAAGTTTTCAATTTGATTTGCCTAGATCCTTCAGAGGAATCGCTATCTATGGTGGCTATGGCCTTATGAAGTGTACTTCTTAAATAATAAGACTTGAAAGTCAAAATGACTCCTAAATCCCTGGGCTACAGAATGGAGGCTGTGCCAGAAGGCATGGAGACAATGCTAATCTCCTTGCACGTCTGCATCACAACTTTTGGGTGAATGAGGTTTGTCAATCAGTGTGCATCAGAGCTTTGTCAATGAGCACTAATATTTTGAAAAGAATCTTTTTTCTAAGTGGTAGGTCACAACAGTGGGCTTAAAATGTTTGGTCAACCATGATGTAAACAAATGTGCTGTCATCCAGGGTTTGTTGTTCCACTGATAGAGCACAGGCAGAGTAGATTTAGCATCATTCTTAAGGGCCCTAGGATTTTCAGAATGGCACATGGGCACTGGCTTCAACTGAAACTCAACAGCTGCATTAACACTAACAAGAGAGTCGGCCCGTCCTTTGAAGCTTTGAATCTAGGCACTGACTTCCCTTTAGCTGTGAAAGTCCTAGATAGCATCGTCTTCCAATAGAAGGCTGTTCTGGCTACATCGACTGTGGTTTGGTCTCGTCGATGGTCTCAGCTGGATCTTCGGGGGAACCTGCTGCAGCTTCTCCATCAACACTGCTGCTTCATCTTCGCGTTTATGTTGCAGAGATGGTTTCCTTCCTTAAACCTCATGAACCAACCAACCTCTGCCTCCCAGGTTCAAGCGATTCTCCTGCCTCAGCCTCCTGAGTAGCTGGGATTACAGGCACACGGCACCACGTCTGGCTAATTTTTGTATTTTTAGTAGAGATGGAGTTTCTCTATGTTGGTCAAGTTGGTCCCGAACTCCCAACCTCAGGTGATCAACCCGCCTCAGCCTCCCAAAGTGCTGGGATTACAGGCGTGAGCCACCACACCCAGCCCACCTTTTCTTACTTTTTAAAGATCAGAATTTTTAAAGTGTGTTTATTTTGTTGTCTTTTCAAAAGTCTGACAGGACGTATTAATTCTTGATAGTTTTTATCAAGTCACTGCTTTCTGTTGGTATCTTCTTTCTTTGTATTTCTTTGGCTTTATTTTATTATTCTTAAGTTGGCCATTAAGATTATTAATTTTTAGGCTTTCTTGTTTTTCTGTTTAAAAAAATGAAGCAAAATTCCTATAAAGCCTTGATTTTGTGCATTCCATGGGCTTTAATAGAAAGTGATTACATTATTATTCAGTTCTAGGCATTTTTAATTTGTATTAATTCTTTTTGGATCTATGCTATTTAGAAGTATATTCTTCAATTTCTAAAAATGCAGAGATTTAAAACTTATTTCTTTGTTACTAACTTCTAACTCTTATCTCTTTTTATTGTGATCAGGAATATCCATTCTTTGGAATTTGTTGGAACTTGACTCATGGCCTAGTATGTGTACAATCTTCGTAACTTTCTCATACATGTCTGATAAGAACATGTGTTCTCTAGTTGTTAGATAAATAATTCTATATATGTGCATAAGATCTACACTGATGATTATGCTATTCAAATCTTCTGAACTGCTTGCTTGGCTTATCAATAAACAAAAGAAATGTAAACATTTCTTCCCGTGGTTGACAGCAAATAATCAAGTTCTCCCTCTATCAATTCTTGCTTTACGTATTAAAGCTATTTTATTAAGTACACAAACATTTTGAATTGAATCTTTTATGTAGTGACCCTCTTTCTTAAACAATGTTTTTCATTTTAAGGTTCATTTTGCCTAATATTAATCAAGGTAGATAAACCAGCTTCCTTCTGATTCATATTGGTCTACATGCCTTTTTTTAGTGTTTGCATTTATTTACAGTTTCATCCTTTACTTTCCTCTAAGTATTAAATGTTTTACTCTTTTATGTTTTCATCTTTATATAAATAAACCTTACTAAATTTTTTCTTATATTTTTCTTAGTTCTTGAACATTCTATTTTGGAATCCATCCATGTTTCTGTCAGCATCTGTACTCCACTGTCACTGCTATTTAGTATTCAGCTGTAAGAACACTGCACAATTCATTGGTCCATTCTACTTTTGATATACTTTTCTGTGTTCTATCTAGACAGTGCTTGCTTCTGTTAACCATTATAATGCTCTGAATACTGTCATGCCTGTCTTCTAGTGTAGATGTGAAAACATGTCTTTAGGGAACAGCTGGATAGTAGAACACGTCCATATTCAATGTGACTAATAATGCCAATATGTGTTTTACCAAGTTCCCACCAGAGTGAACAGGAGTTTCTGATTCCACCTAGGCTTGCAAACACATCAGATCTTTCCATGTGAGAAAAAATGATACCTTTATGACTCTAAGATGTCCTGTTCATGAAGCTAGCATGCCTATCAATTTAGATTCTAAGGGCTTTCAAATTTTAAAAACTTATATTCACTTAGGTCTTACATAGTTTTGTTTACATTTAATTTTAATGATTTTATACTTTTTGTTGTTTTTCTAATTAGTGTTTTGGTATTAAATGTCCTAACTGCTGCCAATATACGGAAGTGCAGTTTAATCTGGATACTAAGCTCATACATATGAATAACCTCTCTTAAAATTCTGAACATTTTCTTGAAGTTTCTTTTGCTTTTTCTATGAATTTCTCTTTTTGGGGAATAGTATGGTTGTTCGTATTTTGCTACTTTGACTTCTTGCTGGTGATTCTTCATTTCTGATTCTATGTCATCAATAAAAACTCAGCTGATCACAGAGTAAGCTGGGGTGGGTTTCTTCTGCTGTTCCATAAACCTGCTCCTCCCAAGGGCTGTTTTCTGAATCAAGGGGCTGTCTGTGAACTCTGCGTAAGGGGCAGGGCACATGAGCCAGTGAGTCCTTCTCCCCAAAGGCCCCTTCACGACATGAAACCAGCCCTCACAGGTAGCACATGAGCAGATCCTGGCGGTCACCTAATCTCAAAGGCACTGCTCGCCACAGCTCCTGGCTTCTCGTGCCGCCCCACACACCTGTCAGCTCCCGATCTGGGGCTCCTCCACCCCTTGGTTCTGCAGAACATTTCTCACCCACGTGGGGTCTCCTCTGAAGCCACTGACAGCTTTGGTCTGTTTTGCTCTGCTATTGCCTGCAAACTGATTCCAGCTGTTTTCCAGAAATAACTCAATTTCTGGATCCTCTAATAATTTTACTCCTGCTTGTGTTCTATGTATTCTCATGGATTTATTTATTCTTTAAACATTTTTCTGTGGGCTTCGTGAGGTTGGGAAGGGAAAATCCTAACACACTTTCTCACCTACCTTTTTGAACCAGAAGCCCCTCAAACTGTTCCCTGAGTCATTGGGATTCATAAGCATTGCTTTCATGGTCAAGTTCCTCACCCTCTCACAAGTCAAAGTCTAATGGAACTCAAACACAAATCCAACAACTGAACTTTCAATTACACTAAACTAACAAATTCCCATGATGAAAGCTGACACAAAGAATATTGAATTTCTACTTTTGAGACAACAGTATGACTTCCAAAACAGAGACTCCTCAACTTATGATGGGGTTGTATCCCAATAGACCCATCCTCGGTACAAGACACATTTAATGCATCTCACTTTCCAAACATGATGGCCTAGCCCTGTCTACCTGAACTGTCAGAACCCTTATGTTAGTTGACAGTTGGGTAAAATCAGCTAACACAAAGCTTATTTTATAGTAAGTGCTTAGTATCTCGTGTAATTTATTGAATACTGTATTGAAGTGAAAAACAGAATGGCTGCATGGAGAGAAGTACAGTTCTGAGTGGATGCTATTGCCGTCAACCATCATCAAGCTGAACCACTGTGAAGTTGGGGGCCACCTGTGCACCCTCTCCATTCATCCCTCAGGCTCCTGCCTATGTGTCCTCTATGCACGTAAGCCGTTGAATGGGAGCTTTACCTTCAGTCTATTCTCCACTTATGTATTAGAGACCTATTTTGTTATTTTAATCTGTAACCTGCCCCTTTTGCTATGTCTGCAAGTATTTGTTTCTTCCTTATATCTTACTTCTCTTTATTGTCTTACTGCAATAGCTAGAGGTTCTCTTACAAATTTTAAATGTCTTGTTTGCAGATTTCTGTCTTCCTGCTGCCTATAGTGAGGACTTTTTTACTATTTAATAATTAAAAATTAGTTGAATTTTCTTTGCAACATATTTTGTTTATCATGCTATATAAGTATTCTTTTATTTTTAGTTCACTAAGAACTAAAATTATGAATCAATAAACCAAGGAGGAAGTTTAACCCTCGGATGTGGCTTTCTGTACTACCAGATTCCATTTGTTTGTCTTTAGTCTGTTAACGGATTGGTTAAGAGTTCTTTGGTGAAAAAAAAAAGAAAATTAAATAAGGACAAACAGAATGTTGGTCTCAAAGCTTTAGAGTGGGATAAATAATCTGTAGTAAAGCTTTTTAGGAGAATGTATTAAATATCATATTAATATATCTGTTATTTTCTTCTAGTGGCTGACAAGTATCATTCTATAATAAACAAACAATACAATTTTTGCTCTTAATAAGTCACTAGGGAGGTGTTATAAAGGCAGTTTCTAAAACTCTGCAAGATTGTAGAAAATTAAAAACACAGAAATATGTTACTTAAAGCTCTAAGAACTTAACATTTTGATAATTCTTATGATACTGTGTATACTAGCAGATGATTAAGCTGTGCGCCAGTTTTCAAGAGTAGAGGCTGAACAATTCCAAATATTGATTTGATGATCTGTTCTAGCACATACACAGAAACATACATCTATATGCTATGCTACTATGCTATTTTTTATTAACTGTCATTTATTTGGTCCAGTCAAAGGTGAACACAGACACGAAAAGTACCTGTTTTGTCCGTCAGTAAATACACCAGGCGCCCAAGCTCCTCCGGGATAGTGCTGGTCCGAACGACTGTGCCAGGGATGTTCTCGTCTTTCATCATCATCCATCCATAGACCGCTTTGCCCATGTCTAAGTTCACACGCAAACTGCCAAATAAAACCCATTGCAGTGGTTAGTGTGATCCAGACCCAGGCCACACATTCAGGCTTGTGGTTCCATAGACATGTATTTTTTTAAATATGCATCATCTTTCATTTTATATGGAAATACATAATATTGGGTTTTAGACTTTAAAATAAATGAATTTAGTGACATTTAAGTCAACAAACATGTTTACACCCAAGATAATGTTTGCAGGTGACAGAAAAACGGATAACTCATATTCTGTCCTTCAAGACAGTCTCTAATACCAGATGGGACAAAAAGACAAACTGCTGTGAGTGTACCCACGTGCGCCCACGAGGGACCAACACCAAGGGTGTACAGGACAGGTGCGCACAGAGCGAAGGGGAGCAGGCACTATCCTCTGCAAATCGACATGGGAGATGGCCCTGAAGCTTCATCCACTTGCTTTACACTGACCATGGGGAGGAGAGAGATCCAAGATGGCCGATTAGCAACAGCTCAGGAATGTAGCTCCCAGTGAAAGCGCAGAGAACGAGTGGACGCCACACTTTCTGACGAATTTTTGTTGCCCAAAGACCGGGAGATTCCCGGCAGAGGAGCCACCCGGGTTGCCAGTGCGACTCTTTTGGCCGGCGCAGCTGTTTTGCCGGTGCCCCAGAGCAGCGCTTCTCGGTGTGGAGTATACAGGATAGATGGGCTCGGCTGGTCCCATCTCCACAAGGAACACAGCAATTGGAAGCGCTGAGGACTGAGAGTTTCACAGCAAGCACAGCGAACCCAGGAAGGTCCGGCTCTGTGGGGAATGGGCATCCGCCAAAGGAAAACTAAGAAACAGAAAAAACTTCATCACCGGGCGGAGAGAGACCCAAGATGGCCACGTAGCAGCAGCTCAGGATTGTAGCTCCCAGTGAAAGCGCAGAGAGCAAGTGGACGCCGCAATTTCAGATGAATTTTTGATGCCCACAGACTGGGAGATTCCTGGCGAAGGAGCCACACGGGTCGCCAGCGCGACTCTTTTGGCCGGCACGGCTGTTTTGCCGGCGCCCCGGCACGGCGCTTCTCGGTGTGGAGTATACTGGACTGGGTGCCCTTTTAGTCAGGCTCCGCTGGTCTCATCCCCACAAGGAGAACAGCAATTGGAAGCGCTGAGGACTGAGAGCAAGCACAGCTGAACCCGGGAAGCACAGCAAGCACAACTGAATCCGGGAAGGCCCAGCTCTGTAGGAAAGGGGCGCCTGCCGAAGGAAAACTAAGAAACAGAAAAAACTTCATAACCAACAAGCCAGACGTCCACTGAGAGACCCAATCTGAAAGTCGGCAATTACAAAGACGACAGGTGGATAAATCCACAAAAATGGGAAGAAACCAGTGCAAAAAGGCTGAGAACACCTGAAATCAGAATGCCTCTCCTCCTACAGGGGATCGCAGCTCCTCATCAGCAAGAGAGCAAGGCCTGACGGAGGATGAGTGTGATGAACTCACAGAATCAGGCTTCAGAAGGTGGATAATAAGAAACTTCTGTGAGCTAAAAGAACATGTTCTAACC
>PVKP010019920.1:0-41582 GCA_004027715.1 Plecturocebus donacophilus | reverse complement strand
GCATCCCCGGCCCTTCTCCCCGTCCCACTGCACCCTGGCCCTTCTCCCTGATTCACCCCTCAGCACTGTCTCCCTCACCATCTTCTACCTTTTCACCCTTCCCCTTCCCCTCTGGGCACTATTTTCTTTGGTGTGGTTGTCTTGACCTATTTCTCGAATGTTCCATTCCCTTGCACATGGAATGTCCTTTCCTCTTTCCCATCTCTCAGGACCCAGACCAAATGTCCCCAGCTCTATGAAACCTCGCTCGATTCTGGAGGGCAGAAGCTGCTCCACATTCTGTGTTCACGTGGCATTACACGGCTGGACGGCATTACAACAGCCCTTCTGTTCTCTGAGCCACTTCCACCCGCAGGACTGGCTGTGCCTCTCCGTCATCTCAGGGCTTCGCCTACTATGTGCAATGAATGAATGGATGAGAAAATGAACTACGGATTCTTGGGACGTCCTGGACATTCTCTCAACTTCTGGATTCTACCTGGGTCCCCGTTGCTACCTCAAGCACCTCCTCTGGGGCCTGGGAAGGAGGAGGCGACCACGGAGCTCGGGCAGCCACTTTCCACGTCCCAGAGCCCTGGCCAGTTCCACGGGTGGGTTCAGTCTTTAGATGGTGGCACTGTGGCGCTGTGTCCTTGCAGGGAGGACAGAAGGACACCTCCCCTTCATCCTCAGCTCCTGAAAAAGCCCCTTTGCTCTTCTATGGGGACAGTGGGGTGGTGCGGGGCCGGGGGAGGTGGGGGGGTGAAGATGTCATCTCTGGTTTACAGATGGTCCCTCTGGGCCCCTCCAAGTCCACTGGTCAACCTGGCACTGGGGCCAGGCTATGCAGGTGCTGGCGTGGGTGCAGCCGGTCTCCTGAGCCCTCTTCCTGCAGTATCAGCACACAACAGGTGTCCTAGTCAGTGGCGGGTTGGGGGTTCCCAGGCAGCATGTTATGATCATGGCCGATGCACCAGTGCTTGTGGTCATCCACTTTTCCTCAACGAACTGGAGCAGATGGAAAGCTTTAGATCCTGATTTCAGTTTTCCGCCTCTCACTGGCCCTCAGGAGCAGGAAGGAGAGGACTGTCAGGAGAGCTGGAGAGGAGGAAGAGGGTGGGGACCGCACGTAATATGCAGCCTGGTGGCCTCTCCCCTTTCCTGCCGTTCGTAGGGAGGATCCATAAAAACAGCAGACCGTTCGTGACTGCAGAGACAACTGCTCACATCACCTACCGAATCTTCTGGCTCCTTCCAATAAGGAGGCTGCACCCGTGAGAGTGGGGGGTCAGCAGAGCTGCGCTGGAGGCAGGGAGGCAAGGCAGTGGGGCTCCGGCCTCAAGACCAGGCGTCCTCACAGGATCAGTCCCTGGGGGCTTGTGGGCCTGCGTCTTGCACCCAGCAGACTGTGCTCATCCTCCAGGCCCTACAGAGGCACTCTTGGGGATGGAGAATGAGTTCAGGCCACGACACACTCGCCTGCTTAAAAATAACTGCCACCCTGGCTCAAAAGCCCTGCCACGAGGCTGCCCGGAAAGAGGTGCCCCTGCTGCTCAGCCCCAGGGCCTGGCTGCCCAGGGTGGCGCCAGCGCAGCTCCCCACTCCAGCCTGTGGGGCCAGGTCCCCCCAGGACGGCACCGAGAGCCAGGCCCACATACCCCTTCTCTCTGTTCCACTCCAGGGGAGGAATGACCTGAGCCTCACTCCCGGACTTTTCTCTCTCTTACTGACCCCACATCAAGTTCCTTGAGTTTTGCTTGTGGCATTTTTTTTCCTGTCTTGCTGACCTTTTAGATGGAAGTTAGTGGGACTGCATCCAGTGACACATGTGGGGCGACACCTGCCTCGGGGAATTTCCGGAAGCCCACCTAACATAATTGGTCATGATTGCTTTTCTCAACGACCCTTCTTCAGCAGCCCCAGGAAGCCTCCTGTGCCTTCCTACTCTCGTCGTTTGCTCCTTGGACGCAGCTTTTCTGCCTGTGAAATGGGCCGCTTACCTAGCTCACTGTGCTAGGACAAGGAACCCAGAGAGGGCACAGAAAGTGCACCACGCTCTGCCTGGCTTTCCTGTTGCTGAGACGGAGTCTTGCTCTGTTGCCCAGGCTGGAGTGCACTGGCGCAACCATGGCTCCCTGCAGCCCCTACCTCCCGGGCACAAGCGATCCTCCCACCTCAGCCCCGCCAGAAAAGCTGGGACTACAGATGTGCACACCACCACGCCTGGCTACTTTTAATTTTTTTTTTTTATAGAGACAGTGTCTTACTATGTTATCTAGGCTGGTCCCCAATTCCTGTCCTCAAGTGATCTTCTCATCTTGGCCTCCCAAGGTGCTGGGATTACAGGTGTGAGCCACTACACCCAGCCTGCATGGCGTGTTTTAACTACTGCAGAGTACGGGCTCCATTTCCCAAAAATCCCCCCCAGGGGTGAAAGCTAGCCTGCCCATCCTGCCCTCCTTAAGTAGCCCCCATTTCCACACTCCCCCACGGAGTCCCCACTTCTGCGGCTGAGCAGCAGATCTCTGGGGCAGGAAGGCAGGTGGGCATCCCTAAGTTGTGATGGAGCCCCCCACCCCCTAAGCCCCATCCACCTCAGCCCCTCAACAGGTATCTCCAGCTCCAGCCACTTATAGGAGCACTGCAGATGCATCAGAAGCTGCCAGGTCACTCTTTACAGAAGGCCTGCCAGCTAGGCACAGCGGGGCCCCATCCGCCCTTCTAGGGTGGCCAGTGAAGAGCCTTTCTTGTAATAAATGTAATGAACATGTGATCGTTCCACTGACTGCAGCCTGACAAGCTTATGATTAGGATCACTGAGATCTCCAAGGGCCTGAGTGTCAGCCTGCTGCATGAGGGTGAAACACTCTACACCCCCCCGGGGAAATACAGGGTGGAGCCTGGCAGCACAGGTGGCAGTGGGCACCAGCAGGCAAGGCTAGAAAGGCAGAGACCCAGAGCCCAGAGTCAAGCCCAGGACCCTTCTCCCCAGAGAAGGGTCCAGAACGTTTGTCCAGAATGACAGCATTTCCAAAGGGCT
This sequence comes from Plecturocebus donacophilus, assembly GCA_004027715.1. Taxonomy (NCBI): domain Eukaryota; kingdom Metazoa; phylum Chordata; class Mammalia; order Primates; family Pitheciidae; genus Plecturocebus; species Plecturocebus donacophilus. The sequence continues at coordinate 38,563 of PVKP010019920.1, read as the reverse complement.
TCTGCTCTCTACTCACGTGAGCCTTCCACTGACTGAAATGTGGGGTTCTTATTCCTATTTCTCAGCTGAGCACAGGGAAGCCTGGGGAGAAGGGAGGCGTGTCCACAGCCACCAGTCAGCAGCAGAGGCCAGCCCTGAACCCTGGCTCCTGACTTCCCACAGGTGGCTAGACAAGAATGGCATCCTGCCTGGGAGCCCGATCGTTTATAAAATATCCAAAGGAGCTCCAGACGTGGATCAGACAGTATGTGGGCCAGACGCTCCCCGCTGCTCACATTCCCAGGGCTCAAAACGTGTTTATTTCACAGGCCATCTCTGCTTTTTGGAGACAGGGTCTCACCGTCTCCCAAGCTGGAGTGCGGTAGGGTGATCATGGCTCACTGCAGCTTCGACCTCTCAGGCTCAAGTGATTCTTCCTTTTTTGGTGTGTGTGTGTGTTTGTGTGTGTGTGTGTGTGTGTGTGTGTGCGTGTGTAAGTTGTAGTAAAATACACATAACATAAAATGTACTACCTGAGCCATGTGTAAGTGTACAGTTGTGTTAAGTATATGCACATTGTTGTACAACTATCACTAGAACATTTTCACCTTTCTGAACTGAAACTCCACACCCATTCACTAAAAACTCCCGGTTCCCCTGCTCCCCACCCCCAGGCAGCCCCCATTCTGCTTTCTGTCTCTCTGAATTTGACTCCTTCAGCTCCCTCATATACGTGGAATCCCACCGTATGTCTTTTTGTGACTGGCATATTTCCCTTAATGTCTTCAAGCTTCCTCCGTGAGGTGCCATGCGTCGGAATACCCTTTCTTTTAAAGGATGCATACAATTCCACTACATGTACATGCCATAGTTTGTTGCTTTTCATTGTTTCTTTAGCTGTCAAATAATACACATCTGGGAACATGACAAGCACACCCCACAACAGACACCTCGCTATGCCCTGGCCCGCTGTATCGGCAGCCTCCGGCGCTGACCCTGCGCTCCTCTAGAGAACTGCAGCAGGAACAAGACAGCGGAAGGACTGGCCCCAAGCGTGCGGCTTGGCCGTTCTTTCTCTTGCCCCACTCAGCTGATCCCCGTAGCCATGAAGCCATTAGAAAGACAGCTAACAGAGAGCACGCCCCAGGTCACCCGATGCAAGAGAGCCGGACTTGTCCACCTGCCCTCCACCCAAAGGGAGATAAACCCTCTAAATACCAAGCACCACCAACTTCCCAAGTACCTCCTGATTCCAGGAGATGACAGGAGACCTACTCAGAGTGCCAGGAAAGCAGCATTTGCGTTTTAAGCACCAGGTTCAGTGTCTGTTTTCTCATGGATGTCAGGAGGAGTCTGCGGGGCCCCTCTAAGAGGGCAGAGGTGGACTGCAGGTGCCTCTCCTTCATCTCATGTCCTCAGGCTAGTCATCCCGTGAGCTGGGGCCACTGTTCTACTTTACCCACCAGGAAACCGAAAGCAGTTAGGGACCTTACTCAATTTCACAAGGGTGAGGGGTACGTCCGGAACAAGAATCTGGGTCTGGGTTCCATTCTCCCTCCACATCCATGCTGTCCCTGGAATTTGGGGCCATGGGGTAAAGGAAGTCCCGGAATGCTGAGTATTCTGTCCTGTGACACATGAGAGGTGTGAAGGGACGAAACAAATCTATGAGAACTGTGTAGAGGAATTCTAAAGAGTGGGGCCGGGAGGGAGTGGAGGAGGCTGGCTCTAGAGACGCTGACACCTGTGCACCTGTGGGCACATGTGTGGGAGGGAGGGGCCTGTGTGTGCACACAAGGATGCATATGTATGCACTCACCCCTCGCCTTAGAAGGACCTACCTATAGACATCTTTCACTTTTTAAAAAATGTATCACTAGGGCTGTGCAAAGTGGCTCACGCCTGTAATCCCAGCACTCTGGGAGGCCGAGGCGGGCAGATCACAAGGTCAGGAATTTGAGACCCACTTGGCCAATATGATGAAACCCCATCTCTACTAAAAATACAAAAATTAGCCAGGTGTGGTGGCAGGCACCTGTAGTTCCAGCCACTCAGGAGGCTGAGGCAGGAGAATTGCTTGAACCCAGGAGACGGAGGTTGCAATGAGCTGAGATCCCACCACTGCACTCCAGCCTGGGCGATAGAGCAAGACTCTGTCTCAAAAAAAAAAAAAAAAAAAAAAAAAGCTCACTAGAAAGGAACCTGAACGTGCAAGAGTGTCTCTTAACATCTTGGAGGCCATGGAATCCCTTGAGACTCCAGTGAACGCTTTGGACACTCTACCCAAATAAACTCACCATCAAACATTTGCTTATAATTTCAAAGGATTCCATGACCCTCTGGAGTCCATCCAAGCATGATCTGATCCCGTGGACTGAGCCTCCAGTCCAACGTTGCCACTGCAACTGCCCACCCCCCAGCAGTTGCCATGCACAGCGCTCCGGAAACGTGCAGCATAGCTGCTCGGCGGTGCCAATTTCTAAGACAGATGACCCTCATTTCCAGCACAGTTTGAAGGCCCTTTGGCAAGGCGGAATGGCTGTGCTTGCTAAAGGGAAAGTCACAGGAAACAAAGGCGGTGCCTGCGGTTCAAACCTCCTCAGACTGCAAGCCTCACTGTGTCTGATCCAAGCAATCCCCATCCCTTACAGCCACCAGAGGAATTTAGCCTTAAGTGTTAGGTTTTTGTGTAATTATTTGTAAAATGTATATGTGTATTTTATTCTGTGATCACTTTAAAAAATATTGTGGTGGCATGAAATTAGTTTCCTAGAACGCAAACCTAATTTATGACTCTGAGCCCATTGGAAATTAGAGTCGGCTTCTAAGAGGTCAACCTGAAGCTGCTGTCTGGGAGCCAGGAGAGCTGCTTTAGAGGAACCCTCGCAGGCAGGACGCGGGCAGGTGGATTCTAGAGTCACTGCGCCCTCTAGTGGCAGAAGAACGCCTGTACCAGGCATCTCACTTGGTTCCCCTCTTCCTCTTGTGCACCAAGACCACTTCGACTCCTTCCACATCCACTCCATCAAATTCCATGCAATGCTGTGTCCTGCATGTGCGCGCGCGCGCGCACACACACACACACACACACACACACACACACACCCTCTGCAGGTTTTAAGCCCAGCCAATGCCCCAGTCAGCTATTTCAGTCCATAGGCAGCTTCCGGTTGACCAGATAGCTGTCAATCAAAACTTCTGGGAAAGGATGTGAAGTGACTGGCATGGCTTTTAAATAAAACCACTGAAAAGAAAACATCATCTATTCTGAGCTGGGCAGAGGCTCCTGCATCTCTGCCTCAGTGGTGCACAGCGGAAGCGCCCCCGTGCCCTGCGGTTCAGCCACAAGGAAGGGGGACGGCTGACTGGGCACTGGCTGGGCTTACTCTGTGTGTGTGTGTGTGTGTGTGTGTGTGTGTGTGTGTGTGTGTGTGTCTTCTGATGAGGGGATGAGTGCTTGTCTTCAACACCGAAAAGAACCCCGGAGCAACAGGAGCTCCAGGCTCTGGAACAATGGAACTGCCCCCATGAGTCATCAATCACCAGTGACACATGCAAGGAGACAAACCTGGCCATGACAATGTGACAATGACAAGGAGAGCGTTCAAAAGGGCTGAAGACTTTACAAGGCCCCGTCGGTGCTCACTGACCCTCCCAACTTTGTGAACCCATTGGGAGGGAAAGGAGAGAAAGAGGTGACACAATTAGCTCTAACTTGGTCCATTAAGAGACCTGCTTATGTAAATACATGGTCTCTACCCAGGCTGATGGGGCTTCTTAGCACAGCTGCAGTGCTCCTGGGCTCTGTCCGTCCCCACACTCTGCAGGTTTGTCACACAGCTAATGGCTTTCATTATCTATTCCTCTGTGTCCTCTGCACCCTGGAGGTAAATCACAGTGTCTTCCCACTGCCAAGGATAGTTCTCTTGGTTTGCAATGCAGACCTACAGAGCTACAAGCTGAGTTGTGTCTCTGCAGAGAAGGGGGAGGAAGGAGGAGAAGGGGAACGAGTTTGTTTCACTTTGTTGAGAGTTTCAGTTTGTTGCCTCCACCTCTCTGCCCTTGCTCCTCAGACGGCCAGCAGTTTGCAAGAAATGCCAAGTCTGGGCCTTTCCCCAGACCTACTGAATCCCATGTAAGGTTAGGGTTTAAGCAGCTCTGCTGTTGCAGGCAAGTATGTCCAAGTGCATGAGTGCATCCAGCTCCCTACCCTCCTCTTGAAGTCGGGTTGCCCATGGGACTTGCTTTGGCCAGTGAGCTGTGAGTGAAAGTCACATGGGCGGTCTCCAGGTAGAAGCTACAAAGCGCTAACGGGAGTGCCTCTACTGTCCCCTTTGCCACAGTGATCAGGCACATTCCAGCCAGTGACGGCTCCATCACCCTCGGCTGTCACACGAGGACAGTGACAAGCTGGGAGCAGCGCTGCCCGATGGAACCTTTTATTTCCTGCACTGGCTCTCCCAGGCATGGGTGTGATGCCGAAGGGTTAGGAGGTCAGCACAGTTGAGCAGAAGCGAGCAGCAGATTCCTCTGCGAAGAAGTTTTTAAACTCTCCAACTTCACTTCATGAAGACATCTCGACAATTGTTATGGTGCACTGGCCGTGTGCCAAGGACTGGGCTAGGTGCAAGGAACACAGAGACGAACAGGACAAGCCCTGCCCTCGAGGCGCTCTCAGAAGAGTGTGCAGGAAATGCCCACACAACGTGTCTGCAGTGCCCAGCATGAGCAGGTACCGTGCCAGGTGCTGGGGAAGCAGGCGCAGGCAGGAGAAGTTCCCTCACTCCTACAGCCACGCGCCAGGGAGTGACGAGGACTCCTGTTCCCCCAGAGCTCAGAATTCCCCTGGAGGGGAGAGGACGCAAAGGACCGTGAATATCTACCACGAGAGGCTGAGTGGGCGTTTGGAAACACTGGAGGTGCAAACAGTCCTTTGAGGGCACAGAGGAAGGAAAGGTTAATCTTCCTGGCAAAACGCAGGAGGAGGTGGACACTGAACTGGGCATTTGACAGTGGGCAGGCGTGGGGTGTGGACGGCCTGCTCCAAGCAGAGGAAACTCCATGGTCAGACACAGGGAGGTAGGGGTGGGTAAGGAGGCGTATTTGAGGGTGCAGAAAGGTGTGCAGGAGAGTGCAGGAGGGCAAAGCAGCTGAAATCAAGGGCAAACTGGAAAGGCAGGCTGGGGCCAGGGTGAGGGGGACCTGGCAGATGGGACCCTGGGGCTCACCCACAGTAAAAGATGGAAGCAGAGGTGGACGGAGAGGCTGCTGGAGGCGTCAAGCTTGTGGCCTATATCTGTGTGCCCATCTCTGGGGACCCAGAGACGGCCTCTGATCTTCCACCCACAAGGGGCCACTTAAAGAGACTGAAGGAACCACCTGAACGAAGGCAAAGGCAGCAGGTGCTTTTGAGGTTCACCTGCCTGCCTGCAGCGAGGTCTGTAAGGCTGACTCAGCTCAAGTGGGGACCCATAGGAAGTGGGTGGCCGTCATCTGTTTTCCCATCACTTCCTTGTCGTCCCTCACCTCCCTGCACCTCACAAATTCCGAGCCTCGTTTCCTGGGTGCAAGAGGAGTGTGTCCTTCCTTCTCCACTGCATGTCTTGAATAGTGAGGACCCACCAGGCTGCGCAGGGCTGGCTGCACCCTCCTGGGGCCACAGCACCAATCTCGGGGTCCTGTGGCTGAAATGGGCCACACCCATTTGCTCTGGCTCAGAAGTGCACCCTCCACCCACAGGATGGTTTCCGTCGGTCATGGATTTAAGGACCGCCGGCTCCTCTTGATTTGGGCTTTCCTTTGAGGTCTGCTCGTTTTGAAAATTCCTCTATGAGTTTTCTTTTCATGGCTTTCAGTTTCAGGAGACACGGATCTCCTCTCTCTCTTTTTCTCTGTTCCTGTCTTTGTACAGATCTCTGAGGGGTTATAATCTGCTTTTTCATATCTGCAATCAATTAACTACAACTTCAGGTTTTGTTATATGCTTAGCATTTAGTACACAAACAAAACCACTTTTCACTTTTCAGGGAAAGCCAAGGACAGCGGTTTTCACCTTGGGGATGAAACGCAGATTTCGTTAAAAGGAAAGAGCCTTCATTCCAAAAGGCTGAATAGAAAAGAACTTCAAGCACAGAAGCATATGCTTAAGTTTAGAGGACTGAATTCAGTGGGGCAATGGGACTTCTCTGAATCCCACCATTCCTCATTCATAGAAGAACTGCAGCAATTCAGAGCCGCTGGAAAGAGGGGTCTCCCTGCAGACTGCAGACAGAGTGCCCAAGTGTCCTGGCTGCCGGGGCTGGGGGTTTCTCAGGATGCAGAGTTTTCAGTGCTAACGCTAGGAAAGTCATGGCAAACGGAGATGGTCGGTCACACTGACTGTAGATTGGTCAGAGACATTTGTGTCTGTTACATAAGAGGCACTGGGTAGTTTGTTTCACTCCGCTGGGCCTCAGTTTCCTCAACTGTAAAATGAGAAAGTTAAGTCAGCAGGATGCCTCCTGTTTCGTTACACATCTGTCTTGGGGCTGTGTCTTCCAGAGTCTTTTCCCAACTGTGCTCCTTTTTTTCCCTCAGATAATCATTTTATATTAAGAGGTAGTTCATATAAGTCTTTTCTTTTTCAGGGACAGGGTCTCATTCTGTCACCCAGGTTGGAGTGCAGTGGCGTGATCGCAGCTCACTGCAGCCTCACAGTCCTCGCTCATGCTATCCTTCTGTCTCGGCCTCACAATTAGCTGGGACTACCGAAGCACACCACCATACCTGGCTAGTTCTTTTTTTTTTTTGTAGAGATGGGGTCTTGCTAGGTTGTCTGAGCTGATCTCAAACTCCTAGGCTCAAACAATCTTCCTGCCTCAGCCTCCCAAAGCACTATGATTACAGGTGTAAGCCACTCTGCCTGGCCTATCCTTTACAATTCAGTGGTTTTTAAGATATTTTCAAACTTATGCAACCATCACCATTTTTTCCCCATTTTAAATTCTGTTCCTTAGACTGAATAATCTCAATTGCCTTATCTTCAAGTTTCATTCTTTCTTCTGCCAACTCAACCCTTCTGGCAATTTTTTTTAAGTTATTGTATTTTTGAATTTCTACTTAGTTCTTTTTTAAAAAAATATCTGTCTCCTTATTGATATTCTTTATTTGTTGAGACATTACTTTAACATTTTCCTTTATTTTGTCAGTTTTCTCTAGTTCTTGGTGCACATTTATAACAGCGGATTTGAAGTCTTTGTCTAGTAAGTGATACCGTAGTGTTTTTTTGTTGCCTAATTTTTTCTTGAAAATCGAACATTGTAAATAATAATGTGGCAACTCTGGAAACAGACGTCCCTGCCCCACAATGACCTTCTTGGACTAATTCTGTAAAGTTTGTATGCTCTTTCAGGTGTGGCCATGAAAGTCACCGCTTGGTTAGCGAATCATCACCGAATGATTAGGCACCGAGTTCCCTACATGCCCTGAAGCACCAGACTCCTAACTTAGCTGTGTGTGCTGGAGCACAGGAGCCTTCAAGGCCTCCACGACTCTCCACTCGGCCTTCTCTTCTTCTCTTCACTTGCGCAGGGCCTCATGGCAGCCACAAGTAAGATGAGGGCCTGCCTGGGCATGTGCCTTTCTCAACCTGCTTTCCATTTCCCCACTGAAGGGCATTTAAGTTGTTTCCAGTTTCTGGCTATTATGAACGAAGCTGCTGTGAACACTTGGGAGTGGGCATCAGTGTGATCTTATTTCTCTTTGGTAAAAATCTAGGAGTGGGATTGCTGGGTCACGGTAGGTATATTAAACTTGACGGGCAATTTCCAGTGGTTTTCCAAACTGGTGATACCACTTTGCACTCCCCACCCTCAGTCGCCAGCAGTGCATGAGAGGTCCCGTTGCTCTGTGACATTGTCAGCACTTGGTATTGTCGGGATTTTTTGATTTAGTCATCCTAACTGGGGTAAAGTAGCATTTCAACGTGGCTTTCACCTGCATCTCTCTAATAACTGATGAATGATTCAGGCAGCTTTTAACGTTCCTGTTTGCCTTCTGTATGTGAAGGGACTTCTTTGGGGAAGTGCCTGTTCTAATCCTGTGTCCATTTTTTACTTGGTTGGCCTATTTGTTTTGTTGAATTTTGAGCGTTCTCTAAATACTTCAAAGTTATGTTTTGGTTTCAAATGCATAACCCCTGTCCCAAGATTCTGGTATGCTCCCATTGTGCATCTCCGTTCTATCCGCATAACACAATGTTCCATAGTTTATATTACATATAATATCTCTATAGATCCACATTCATATGCAGGTAGGTCTGAAAGCAACTTTTTCAGTTTGGTTCAGGACACATCGACTGTTTCCTTATTTGGGTATTATACAAAGTACCAGGTTAGTGTTTCCTTATTCGGGTGTTATACAAAGTACCAGGGAACCAGAATTGACTAGCCTGTGGCCCCTGTAATTGAGGAACTTTTGGTTTTAAGAAACGTGGTTTCAATTTGGATTAAATTAAGAAATATGCAAGAACAACTAGATGCAATACATCAGATTTTTTCGCATAAAATCATTTGTTCAGACTGACAATGGAAATGTTTTCATTATGACCATACAAAGGCCATTTGCTATCACTCATCAATCCCTTCTTTATGAATAGTGAAAACAGGTTGCTTAACACAGCTCTTAACTAAAGTATCATATATTCTGAAAGAATGCAGTTTGCATTAGAAGATTTCTGCTGTAATTTTAAATGAATAACCCTGTATTCTGAGTTTATGAGACGTGATGAAAACCAAGTTCCAGGACAAAGCAAAACCACTCTGTGGACAACGCACGCCCTTTTCCCTTCCCCAGGGTGGTGTCCACAGAACAGAGCTGTTCACTATCCCTGGGAATGTTTTGCTTAACTGCAATATGACCACATAGTTAGGAGCTGCTGGCAGAATCTTCCTGAACACAGAGAAAATGAACTTTCAATAGCAACTTAAAAAGCAATTGCAATTTCTTAAAATCCTCATATGCTATGTTTAAAAAATGTTGTTAGTAACTTTTTTTATTCATTGATTAAGATGATAAAAGTTATGCTCCTTTCAATATTAAGAAATTAAAAGCTCCCTTGAGACTTTCTCTGTAACGGGCAGGTTGCATCTGTCAACTGCAAACAGGCTGACCAGCTTGCAATCAGAAATTCTCCCTTGGGCTGCAATATGGCTAACCTCACACTCTATTGGCTGAAGGTAAGAATTCAATGAGTGGGTTTTATTATTATTATTATATTCAAAGGAAACTAAAAATAACACTAAAAAATGAAATAGGGGCTATATGAGCAAATGCACTCCAGACACAGTTGGCTGTGATGAGTTAGCTCCCAGCTCCACATGGTTAAGAATATGCGGTCATACTCAAGATAGAGAGAAAAGAAGCTTTTGTCAGTTTCCTCTAAAGCTTAAAAACGACACAGTGTGAACACAGAGAGGATGGCCCACAAAAGGCTGTTTTCCTGTGATACTGTCAGCATGACGTCTCAGAGCTGCAGGTGATAGCATGCCTGGCATTCTAGCAGTTTCAGCAACAGCATCTCCACTTCCAAGCAGGCATCATCAGTTCTTCTAATTGCCAATAGAATAGAATGGAAGAGGACTCTGGCCTCTTCGGTTCTTCTAATTGCCAATAGGATAACAAAGAGGAAAAATGAAAACTGCATGGAGATCAGACAGAGGAGTCTCATTCGGGCTGTTTAAGCTGCTTAGCAATGAAGTACAGTCAAGATTTTTTTTTTTTTTGAAAGGAGGAAGGAAGGACGAGAAGGAGGGAAGGAGAAAGAAAAAATGGGTGTGGGGGAGGAGAATCCAAAATAGGCCATAGGTGTTCTTTGCCAAAGCATAATTTTCCTTTTCGTCAGGCTCAGAACCAGTGGAAGAACTGGAACTCCCTCAAGAACATAAGCTAATTATACAATTTAAATTTGCATATAATTGGCATGCTTTCCAGTTAAGACAATAAAAATCCATGTTAACTGGAGTTACGAAATTGGCACTCTACACTGAAAGCAGCACTGTGTATCTCTAAGTACCAAACACTCCTTAGAATACCTCCAGGAGATCATGTTTGTGTAGAAGTTGGGGACAACATGGGCCTGAGCTCTTCCCCTGGTTCTGCCAAATGGCATGACCTTCATAACTGACCTTGAGGCCTGGCTTTCCCTTCCGTAAAAGGTGAATAAGGTATATACCTCTCAGGGCTGTTCTGAGGAACAGATGAAATCACGTATTTGAAATAATACATCACATGGATTCTATTTCAGGAGCGCTGCTCAAACGTGTGTCATTTTTGCGATGTGATGGAATGCCACACTGTGGGAATTATGAGGTAGCAGGGGTTATGCCCAGATTAGTGGGAGCATCAAGGGCCTGGTCATCTGCATCCTGTTCCACCCTTTCCTGTTCTCCACCAGCACAACCACGCAAGTGACTTGCGTTTTTCACAGGCCATCCAGATTTCTGGTCCTTTGAAGACCTAGCCTGTTGCCAGACTTTCCATATGAGAGTGTTGGTGGCTCCTGGACAACCGTCCCCGCCACACATGCATACTCCAGGTCACAATGTCACAAACCCATAGCAATGGATGGGACACTGGGAAGCCACCATGGGAAGACCCTGGATACAGGCCTTGGAGGATCATCTTTTTCCTTTGACTTGCTCTATGAAGAAATATCTTTCTTAAAAATAGGAAGACAAGGTCTTGCTCTGTCACCGGGCTGGAGTGCAGTGGCCCTATCGTAGCTCACTGCAGCCTCAAACTCCTGGGCTCCAGCGATCATCCTGCCTCAGCCTCCTGAGGAGCTGGGACTAGAGGCACGTGCCACCCATGCCAGGCTAATTCTTTTTATTTTCTGTAGAGACAGGGTCTCACTGTGTTGCCAAGGCTGGTCTCAAACTCCTGACCTTAGGTGATCCTCCCACCTCAGCCTTCCAAAGCACTGACATTACAGGCACGGGCCGCTGTGCCCAGCTTCTGTGAAGAAGGCTCTTGACTGAGTCTATTAAACAGACCCAATTGAAAGTCCTGCGTTTCTGAGAGACAAGGACTGGCATGTGCTTACTGAGGGGGCCGGGGAGGGCTGACGCCACTTATGCATTCGCCCTGTGCCAGGCGGCCCTGGGTGCTCGGCACATGCTGCCTCATGTTATCCTTATCGTGGCCCCTCTAGAGAACATAGTATTATCCCCTGCATTTGGTAAGACGAGTGCTTGGCAACGGAGAAGAGAGACAGGATTGAAACCCAGGCAATCTGACCCAGGAGCGATGGTTCTTGACCACTCGCCAAAACTGCCATCTTAACTACAAAGAATTCCATGTCCCCGTGTGACAAGAGACCTTACATGATCTCTCTCCTCATGAGGGGAGAGACGAACTTCATTTAAAAACAAACGGCCCACGAGCCTATGAAAAAAGGCTCATCATCACTAGTCATCAGAGAAATGCAAATCAAAGGCACAATGAGATATCATCTTACACCAGTCAGAATGGCTATTATTAAAAAGTAAAAAAAATAAATAAATAACAGATGTCGGCAAGGATGCGGAGAAAAGGGAATGCTTATACGCTGTTGGTGGGAATGCAAATGAGCGCAACCTCTATGGAAAACAGAGCTTTCTCAACGAACTAAAAATAGAACTGCCATTCAATCCAGCAGTCCCACTGCTGGGCATCTGCCCAGAGAAAAAGAAATCATTTTATGAGAAAGACACCTGCACTCAGATGTGTATCACAGCACTATCCACTGTAGCGAAGACATGGAATCAACCTAAGTGTCCATCAGCAGACGACTGGATAAAGAAAATGTGGTGTCTGTGTATCACGGAATACTACTCAGCTATAAAAAAGAATAAAATCATGTGTTTTGCAGCAATGTGAAGAGAACTGGAGGCCATTATCCTAAGTGAAATAACCAGATGCAGAAGGTCAGATACTGCATGTTCTCACTTATAGATGGAAGCTAAATACTGCCTATGCAAGAACATAATAGTTACTGGAGGCTCAGATTGGTGGGAGGGTGGGGGAATGAAAGAGGAGAAATCACTTAATGGGTACAATGTCCCTTATTTGGGTGATGGCAACGCTATAAAAAGCTCAGACTTCGCCACTACACAGGGTATCCATGTGACAGAAGTGCACTTGTGCCCCTCACATTTAAACAAATTTAAAAAATTAAAACCTGGATTTTTGATGACATATTCCTCTATTATTTATTTAGAAATAGGGTCTTGCTCTGTCACTCAGGTTGGATTGCAGTGGCATGCTCAAGGCTCCCTGCAGACTTGATCCTGGGTTCAAGCGATCCTCCCGCCTCAGCCTCTTGGATAGATGGGGCTACAGGAACGTGCCACCATGTCTGGCTATTTTTGGTTTTGGTAGAGATAGGATTTCATCATGTTGCCCAGGCTGGTCTTAAACTCCCAAGCTCAAGTGATCCACCTGCTTCAGCCTTCCAAAGTACTGGGTTTACAAGCTTGAGCCACCATGCCCAGCCCATGTTCCTCTCTGAATGTCACTGGGCAAGTATAAAATCAGAGAGGTCCTAATGAACGATGCTGAGAAGCCTGATGTTTGCACATCTCCTCCCAGGGATGCAGCCCTTTCTCCCTGGCCTGTGCTTCTGGCCAATGAGCCAGTTGTGTTTGTGGTGACACAGTTTTCCTGCCGTGCTCCTGGTCTGATGATTACCCTTGAAACAAAATTAGAATTGGTGTCGAAGCGTATCAGCTTGTCAAGTTTTTAGTCAAAAGTCTAAGAAGTTTATATCTATTGGTTCTTCTTGGTAATCCCATTAATCCACTCAAAGAACCTGTCACTGCCGGCGTAGCTTAAAGATTGATGTGATCCCTGATGAAATTCTCAGGATTGATACCTAATCAGGTTTCAGAATGCGATCACCGGGTAGAATAGGCATTACAATAAAAACATAATAAGCAAGTAAGAATTTTGATTAAAATGTAAGCTATGCTATATTCCAGGTGCCGGGATGTTCAGATCAATGACAACTCCTGCTCCGTTTTCCTGTTCACCACCATTTCCTGGGATCCAGAGCCTTCTCTTCTCTTGCCTACGGAATCCTGCCACTCACCATCCCACTCCAGAAATTCACACTCAGACCATCCAAGCCCGGAGCCATTATTCTTCCTTTCCCAAAGCTGCTGGTCTTTGCTATTCCCTCTCTTGGCACACGCCATCATTTGTCGCCTGTCCCCCAGGCTACATGTCTCATTGCCATCATCAACTCTCCCCAACCAAGGTCCGTAGGGACTCGTAATTGTAAAGCAAACCTTGAGAGTTCATCCAGAATGGTTCACGAACCCACCTCCACCCTCATGGACACTTTCAAAGCTCGATCATCTCCCACCTTTGCCTGGACTACGGCCACAACCCTCCATCTGCCCTTGCTGACTCATGGCATGACTCTAAAAGCTACCTCACCCTGCCCAGGACCCAGGGGAGCTGAGGAGAATGTGATGGTGGGAAAGTGGGCGTTTCACATCAACCTCTGGTGTTGAGATGCCAGTTTTTGTTCATCATGTTTGCAAGAACACAAAGAAAATGCCACATCTAGGCCGGCATGGTGGCTTGTGCCTATACTCCCAGCACTTTAGAAGGCCAAGGCAGGAAGAGCACTTGAGTCCATGAGTTCGAGATCAACCTGGGTAACGCGGTGAACCTCATCTCCACAGATAAATAAAAAAACAACCAGGTGTGGTGGCACACACCTGTGGTCCCAGCTATTTGGGAGACTGAGATGGGAAGATCGTGTGAGCTCGGAAGGTAGAGGCCACAGGGAGCTGAGATCGTGCCACTGCACTCCAGCCTGGTTGACAGAGTGAGACCTGTCTCAAAACACAAAAAGAAAAATCACATCTGACAAGGCAAGACTCAGGGCCATCCTAGCATAAGCCTCATCTTGGTTCCTGGGGCCTGGAAAGTGGCCCAAACAACACGATTTTTCAGAGAGAAGGAACACTGCTGCACCCTTCAAAGACATCAAAGGAACAAGCACAGAGCAGGCGAGACGTGGCTCAGCTGTGAAAACCCACCTTTTGTGTGTGAGAGCGGGCTGTCCATTAACTTACGCCAGGAGGGAGAAGACAGCAGCAGACCGGCCAGCACCAAGGAGATGGCTCCAACACGCCCAGGACTCTGTGGCCCCGTTCCTGTCTGCACCGACACCCTGGATGCAACCCCCAGCCCGCCTACTCTTCAACACCCCCCTTCCTGTCTCCCCTTTTTTGCTTTAACTGCCTGAAGGATGCCCCACTTTCCCACATGACCTTGCTCAAGTCACTTAGCCTTTCTCTACTTGAATTTCCTCATCTCTAAAATGAAAGTGACAGTATCATCTTGTAGAAGTGTTAGCTGAAAGGTCACTCACATTCTTCAGGAGGCTAATAGTCTCAACTTCCAGATGAAGAACACAAGTTCAGAGAGATTAAGGAACTTGCCGAAGGTCACACAGCTCACAAGCTGCCATGACTGCAGGGGACCTCCCTCAGCCCACCACACTGGACTTTCTGTGAGACTGCTGTGAACACACACTCTCTCCTGCCACTGCCCAACACAAGTGTGTGAGCCTGGGAGTTGGATACAGGGAGAGTCACGTTTCTCCCCTTACTGTGAAAGAGCAGGAAATAAGCTCCTTAGTTCCCACTAACGGGTTCTGACCCCATCAGCTCATGGAAAGTGCACTCACCGCAGACAGCCCTACCCTGCAGGACATCTGGTGAAGAGTCAATGTCAGTCTCCTCTGTCCCTCGTGTGTGAGCACATGTGAGCATGTGTGTGTGCACACTGTGGGTACTGTGTGTACGTGAACATGTGTGAATGAATACTGTATGTAAGCATGTATGTGTGAGTACATGGGTGTGTGAGCATGTATGTGTGGGCATGGGTGTGTGAGCACAGGGGTATGAGCACATGTGCCTGTGATTGTGTGTGAGCACATGGGTGTGTGTGAACATGTGTGTCTATGACTATGTGTGAACATGTGGGTGTGTGCGAGCATACCTGTCTGTGGCTGTGAGCACATGGGTGTGTGTGACCTTGTATGTGAACTGTGTGAACATGTGTCTGTTACATGTGTGAGCACATGGGTGTGTGTGAACTCACGTGTCTATGACTGTGGGAACACATGGGTGTGTGTGAATATGTGTGTCTATGACTGTGTGAACACGTGGGCATGGGTGAACATGCATGTCTGTGACTGTGTGAGCAAATGGGTGTGACTGTGTGTGAGCACACGTGTGTGTGCATTCTCCCTCTAAGGTCATCTCCAAGTCTCACCTCTCTGCTCCCACTCCCATCACTCACTCTGGTACTCTGATCAGTACCCAGTGGTAAAGGTCTGCCCGAAATAGTTTTGGACAAGGGGGCCTTAGAAGTCCAAGTTCCAGAGGAAAAAAAGTAACAGCTGCAGTGTCCGGGTAAAATGAAGAAAAAAAAGTGCCGGGCATGGGGCTCACATTTTATTCTCGCTCTCTCTTTAAGAATCTGGCAGAGAGCTCATCTTCTTTCTGCCATGATGGAACAGCAGTGACTTGGCGACCATCTCACGCCAGATGTCCCCTCATCTGGCTGTCTTGGCTGGGTGGTTGTTTGGAATGAGCTGCCCAAATACAGAGGGAGGGGCCGGTGCTCTGGCAGGGTGGTGGGCGGCAGCGCTGGGTGGCCTGGCAATGCCCTGATCCTGCAGCCGCAGCTCTCCACTTAGGCACAGGGTTGGCAGAGGGAAGAGGCCCTCTCTCCCGGAGGGAGGCTGAGCTCTGTGGCCCGGCCCTCTGGCGCTGTGGCATGGACATGTCTTGCTATTTTGAGAAGAGAACAGGCTTCCAGTGCACTTGGGATCCCATGGACAGTGGAGCGGTGCCCACAAGTCTTCCTGTCCAACATCCACAAGACCGCACTCCGGGAAACAGATGGGAGGGAGCACAGGGCGGCGCAGCCCCCACATCTGGAGCCTGTGACTGTGGCCTAAGGCAGCTCAGCCTTCATAGGCTCTGTCCAGGCCAACCCCAAAGCCATTGTGGGGAGCAGTGGGCGCACAGCGGGCGCACAGCATGCTGCTTACCACATACACTAGTGAGGGGACTGGGGACGATGCTGTGCCTGGGAACCCAGACACGCCAGATCGACAGTCTGGTGGCCAAAAATAGAAGGGTCCCGGCAAGATGGGTGGCCTGGGGCGAATGGGCCTGCTGCTCTGGAACAAGCCCTCTGGCTGCCCCTGAGACCCCAGGCAGGTGCCGCGAGAAGGCACGGAGGGCCGGGCTGTGTTTGTGTACACATCAGCGTGTGTGAGGGAGGGAGGGCGGTGCGGCGGCACAGTCTGCCAGCAAGCCCATTTTGGTCACCATCTGCCGTGGAGAGCCTGCGCACCTGTCAGAAGCAGCTGCTGATGGCAGATCGTAGGTGAGGGAGGGAGCGGCCGCCCGGGATGGCCTATTGCAGGAGCGAGGGCCGCCCCGCAGGAATGCCAACTGTTCACTTTGAAGTTATCTACGTGGGCGGGCATGATGGATCCCATGTCTACCCACGGGGCGGTGTGATGGGATCGTCACTTCCCTGCCTTCCTGGCAGAGGGCTTGACTGTCGTCTGTCATGGGGCTAGGGTGAAAGGCATCTGGTATCTCTGTCAGGAAGAGAAAGATTCTAGGGTGACCTTTCTCTGGAGGTGGGAGCCCAGGCACCCCTGGGGAAGGTCCCTGCCTGACTGTTTGTGGAGGAAGAGCAGCACCATCTCACTTTCCCAGCACTGTGGGGGAACAAAGTGTCCTCTCCACGTGGACCAGGGGCCAGGTGATGGATTGGGACGTGTGGAGGGCACCCGCTGGGTCCTTTGAAGCATTTTCTGAAGTTTACTAAATCAACATAAAATAAAAGCCTTTTATGATTATATGATATATAATGACACATAGTGAGAACTCTTTCCGAAAGTCAGTGACAATCCGCTGCCCACCATGTTTTAATTACGTCGTTGTCATCTCTTAAATGCTCATGGGTTGCAGCTATTTTACTACTATATTTTCTTTAATCTTCAAACAATCATCTGTGAGCAATGCAGCCTCATCCCTGTGCACCAGATCCGAAGCCTGGGTCCTAAAGAGACGAGGAGACTCAGCAGGGACACACCGCCGGGACGTGCAGAGCTGGGACTCAGGTCTGCCTCAGCCTGAGCCGAAGCTGCTGGCACCCCTGACGCATCTTCCCATGTGTGTCTGACACCAGTTTCAACTTTGTAAGGCCTCAGTAGAGCCCACAGTTGTGCAAAGCACCTACAAGCCAGGCCTCTGTGGGCCACACACACACACACACACACACACACACACACACACACACATGGCACAAGCCAGAGACTTGGAAATGCTTTTCCCCACGAGCCAGCTGATGGCCTTCCTCTTGAGAGCCATGGCCCAGCTTCCCCAGCGAGTACCTCCAGAGCCCCAGTGGCAATCCTCTCGCCCAGGCTGTCCAGTCCCAGTGGGGGCCTAGCCATCCAGGACCCATGAACCCCTTCCACTGGCCCTGGAGAAGGAACTCCGTCGTCCCAGCTTCCAGCAAGTACAGCACCTGCCTTCCCACACAGCACGATGGAGCTCTCTCTCATTGGCAGGATTAATGTCATTTTTCTCCTGGGACATCACGCCATGAGGCACCTTGCTTCTAAAGCCTTCCCATCTGCCTTGCCCTCTGCTGAATGCTGTTTCTTTAGTCTCAGCTGCCAAGTTTCCAGAAGTTTCTCTGGTACCTTTGGAGGGCCTTCCCCAAGCCAGCCCCAGGACATTTTAACCTGTGGCCTCTAATTTGTGGGGGCTGGTAAACAAGAATCTCAAGCTTTTTATGTGAGAGTGCCTAAAACCAGAGCCAGGACAGGTCTCAAGCATCCTGCCTTTCGGGCATGATCTTGGCTACATAATTTCTGGTTGCTGAGAAGCTGTTTTAGCTTCCAATTTTCAGATTGTCCTTTGGCCATGGATACTATGGTAGGCACGGTGTTTGATTCTCAGAAGTAAACACCTCCAAATAGCAGGAGAACCAGGGTCATCACCCGTGTTGGGGCCACTCAGAGCACGGAAAATACAATTTTGTGTTTAAACCTCAAGTCTGGAAAAGTTTCTACTGATTCCACATTGCAAAGGTAATAACTGCAAATACCATGCAAACGTATCACTGAACTATCCTTTTGAGAATAGCTTGGCCATCTGCAACTAGATCTTCTGTGCAAACAGAATTCCCAATGCTATTGTGACTGTCTCTGTGTCGGGACAGAGTTTCTTTCCATTGCGGATACTCCTTCACTTCTCCCCATCCCTCTCCCCGAGCTAGTAGCCATCCTTAGAAATGTGTGCTGTGGAGTGCCTGGGCTCTCAGCCGCCTCCAGTGAGCATCTTGAGCTATGTGGGCACTGCATGCTTGTGTCATTGGAATGACAATGCACAAAATGCAGCCTCAGGGCTCCGCTCTCAGGAAAACTGTGGGTGACTGGGAGCTGCAAGTGGAGGAAAGACTTCAGGCCAGAAAGTAGCGCTGGCTGTCCAGGAAGAACCACAGTCGGTGCTCCGCATCAGAAGCCCGTCAGGGTTCTCTTTCTCCTGCCCAGGCAGAAGCCATAATAGGAGGCTGGAGTCCTTCTAGGAGTAGGCTCAGCCCCCGAGAGGGCTTCTGCCAGTGTGGGGACAATGCCTTCATAGCCAATGTTTAGAGGTGGCAGGGGATGAGCCCACGGCACAGCCTGAGTGACAGGAACACACAGGGAGTGGACAGGAACCCTCAGCCACGTTCAAAATTGAAACATACTAGGAGAGCTACGGGAATCCAACGCTCAGGGTGTGCTCTCCCTTCCTTTACATTTTTTCTATTACGATAAAATATATGTAACATGTTTACTATTTTAGGCATTGTGTAAGTGTAAATCAAATACATTAAGTACATTCACAGTGTCATGCAACCATCACCACCATCCATTTTCAAAATTTGTCATCATCCCAAACAGAAGTTCTATACCCATTAAACAATTACTCCCCCTTTCCCCAGCCCCTGGGAACCTCTATTCTACTTTCCGTCTCTATGAATTTGACCACTCTAGGTCCTCAAATAAGAGGAATCATACAGCATTTGTCTTTTTGTGCCTGGCTTATTTCATTTAGCTTGGTCCTCAAGGTTCGTCCATTTGTAGCATGTGTCAGAATTTCCTTCCTTTTTCAGGCTGCGTAATAGTCCATTGTGTATCTATAAATCACATTTTGTTTATCCATTCATCTGGTGATGGACACTTAAACTGCTTCCACTTTTTGGCTATTGTAAATAATGCTGCAAAGAACATGGGTGTTCAGGTATCTGTTTGAGTCTCTGCTTTCAATTCTGCTAGATACATACATAGGAGTGGGATTACTGCAGGATATAGCAATTCTATGTTTAACTTCTTGTGGAACGTCTTGCTTCCATAGTGGCGGTACCATTTACCACTTCCACCAGCAATGCACAAGGGTTCCAATTTCTCCATGTCCTCCCTAACACATATTATTCTCGGTTTTGTTTTGTTTTGATGATAGCCATCCTAATGGGGATGAAGTGGTTTTTCATTGTCGTTTTGATCTGCATTGCCTCAGTGCCTAATGATTTTTAGGATCTTTTCACATGCTTATTGGGAATTTGCACTTCTTTAGGGAAATGTCTATTCAAGTCCTTGCCCATTTTTGAAGTAGGTTACCTTTTTGTGATTGTTGAGTTGTAGGAGTTTCAAAAATATTTTCTGGACATTAATACCTTATCAGATATATGATCCTTTAACATTTTCTCTTGACTCTGTGGGTTTTCTTTTTATACTCTTGATAGTGTCTTCTAATGTGTAAAAGTGTTTAAATTTGATGAAGTCCAATTTCTTTTTTTCTTGTTATACCTGTCCTTTTGGTATGATATCCAAGAAACCAGTACCAACTCCATCGTAGATCTGCACTAAATCCACTGCAAATCCAGTGAAGATTCGCCTCTATATTTTCCTGTGAGAGAT
Source organism: Plecturocebus donacophilus (assembly GCA_004027715.1). Taxonomy (NCBI): domain Eukaryota; kingdom Metazoa; phylum Chordata; class Mammalia; order Primates; family Pitheciidae; genus Plecturocebus; species Plecturocebus donacophilus. The sequence continues at coordinate 18,552 of PVKP010019920.1, read as the reverse complement.
TCGTCGTTTTAACTCTTATGTTTAGGTCTTTGATCCATTTTGAGTTAATCATCGTGTATGGTGTGAGGTAAGGATCCAGTCTCATTCTTTTGGGGTTACATTCACTCACAAACCTGGAGAGCCACTTGTGCCAACACCATCTGTTGGAAAGCCTGTCCTTTCCCCACTGAATGGCCTTGGCACTCTTGTCAACGATCAGTTGACCACAGATGTGAGGATTCAGCCTTCCTCTGTAACACTGCCCAGTATTCTTCTCCTCCTGCCACCACCTCAGCAACCAGACTCCCCTGAGAGGCTAACAGCCTCCATGCCCTACATTGCTCAATCAGATTGTCACAGCCTCCAGGCAGCAGTCCCAGAAAGCAGGTGTACCATCCCAAGTCAGCATGGACCAACATCTGTCTTTGCCCTTTCTCAAACCTGTTCCCACAGGAGTGACCTGTTCCCACTCCTGCTTCTCTTCTCTCCAGTCACATGGGGAGTGAAGAGGCTTGATATTTCTAGCTCCAGCTCTCATTCATTCATCATGTATCTTTCCCTACACACACACACACACACACACACACACACACACACACACACACACACACACAAAATAGGTCATAGGCCCTAGAGTCCTCCTAACCTTCTATTTTTTTCTTTTCTCCTCCCTTCCATCCTCTGCACTGTATTGCAGGCCCTCATCATTTCCCATTCTTAGCCCCTCTCCCTGCCCCCCCATCCCATTCCAGCCTGGCCTCCACAATTCCTCCAGAGCAATCATGTAACATGCAAGTCTGACTTTGTCTCTGCTGCTTAGAGCTCTTCAAAGACTCCCCATTTCTAGCTTATCACCCACCCCCAACTCTCCAATAGCTTATCACCCACCCCCAACTCTCACACACACACAGCTTTAGAGACACTGAAATGGCTGCTGGTCCCCGAACAATCCATGTTCATTTTAACCCTCATGTTTTCCCACATCACCTGCCCCTTGTTGGGAAAGGCCTCACTCCCATGCTCCACCTTATTCTTTCAAAGCAGCTCCAATAGCCCCCACTTTGTGATAAGTTCTGTGCTGCCCCCAAGACCACCCATGTGAAACAGAGCTGGCTGTCCTTCACCTGTGCTGCACGAGCCTGCAGTTTATTAGTGAAAGCAACAATAGTAACAATCAATGCTACAGCTGCAGCCATAACCACCTCCACCACTGCCTGTTGCACCCTCCTATGTAGCGCGTCGGGGAAGCCTATTGTGTTAGGCCATTCTTGCCTTACTACAGATTAATACCTGAGGCTGGGTAGTTTGTAAAGAAAAGAGGTTGAATTGGCTGGTGGTTCTGCTGGTTGTAAAAGCATAGAACTGGCATCTGTTCGGCTTCAAGTGAGGCCTCAGGGAGTTTTTACTTATGTCGGAAGGCAAAGCGGTAGCAGGCGCATCAAATGGCCAGAATGGGAGCAAGAGAGAATGGAGAAGCACCACACCCTCCTGTGAACTGACTGGCAACTCACTCATCACCAAGCAGATGGCACTAACCCATTCAGGAGGGATCTGCCCCCTGATCCGATACCTGCCACCAGGCTCACCTCCAATGCTGGAGGTCACATTTCAACATGAGTTTTGGAGGAGACAAACATCCAAACCATATCACCTGTCGACTCTCATTACAGTCGAGCATGCTCATTTGTTCTCCTGTCCACTTCTCTCCCTAGACAGTGCCAGATCTGAGGACACAGATTGTCCTCTGTTCACCTTTGCACCCAGCACACTACCTGGCACACAGCAGGTGCTGGTAAATATTTGCCAAATAAAGGAATGAATAACTTTAAGCTCCATCTTTAAAGTTTTGCAGCCTTTGGAAAATTCCATAGTTGAGGCAGCTGCTCCCGTCCTCTGTGCAAATAGGCAGTTTATCAATCCAAAGGCTGGCAGATTTGCTGAGCCGAACCCAGTTCTCGGGCTTTTTACCAGAGCCGTCCCTCCACTCAAGTGTAAGCCGCATCTGCCTCTCTTGATAGGAGCTTCTGCCAGGAAGCTGGGAGAGGCTCAATGCAGCCCCACCACTTCTAATGCTATTTTAAAAGCAAATTCAGAAGCAATGATGATATTTTTTGCTCTTAAGAATAACGCAACTCTTTTGACATAATAAGGTTAAAAAAGAAATGAAAAAACCTCGTAGTGTTTTTCCTTTCATCTGAATGGAAACAAATCCCCAACCTCCCCGTTCCAGCTGGCAGACCACTGGACTCTCGGCTTCCAGAAGAAGGAGAGCGGAAAGATCAGGCCTTAGCAGCTGAGAACTTATTTTTGGCTAAGCAGCTGGTGCAGGAATGGCTGGCAGCAGGCAGCATCTCCCCAGCACAGAGCATGGGGCACCTGCCACAGTCCAGGCCTGGGCACCCTGCTTTTCTGCTGGCATTGACAAGTCTGTCTCAGGGCAAAGATGATCCCAGGAGTGAAACCTTCTGAGGGACCCCTGCAGGAGAAAACAGTGCTCAGACTTCCTCAATGAAGGCTGCAGAACAACTTTGCTGCTGGCCTCAGAGGTCTTTCTTGACAAGGGACAGAGGAGCCACCTTGCCCTGCTCTAAAGCTGAGCTAGGACCAGTGGGTGCAGTTGCATAAAGGCAGAATCCAGCCCTTTCACCATGAAGAGAAGCTGTCCCCAAATTAGAGGTCTCTGATAATGGGATGGCTTACCCTAGAAATGTTCAAACAAGAATTTTCTAAGAGGAATCCCTGGACTGCGTGAAAAGGACTTAGCTTTTTGGAGTTGAAAGGGCTACTGGGGAGTCCTTGGGAGTTGATGAATGTTATCATTGTAATTAGTCAACTGGATAGTGGGGTCCCAAATTGTAATTGACTCCAAAGTAGATTTTTACACAAAATTACAAAATTGTCAATTTACTCTGATTAAAGCCACCAAGTAACAGACAATCTTCTTTACTTGTGCTGAGTCAATGCCACCTTTTATACTGGATGTTACAGCCCAAGTTCAAGGCCTTTCACATTAACATGAGAGTGAAGAGGGGCCTCCACCACCCACTTTTCCCTGCAACAAGCTGTTATGATGGACTGACTTCCTTACTCTCCTTACTTCTCCTTTTTTTTCTTTTGGTAATTTAGAATGACAGGAATAAAAAGTTCTAAAGACTATGAGAAAACAGAATGTTCTTCAAATAAAGCTCCAATCCAGATATTGAATACTCCAAGAACATCCTCATGTTCCATCCGGAATATTTTTAGATGGAAATTGAGAGCATGAGAGCATGAATAAGGAAGAAGACAAAATGATTTTCACTTGCGGAGAGCCTTCCCATTCCAATGTGGAGATGACCCGTCAGGTGCCAGGTCCTCCCCTAGCTACCATCATGGATAAAGACCTATGAAAGATGTGGTCCCTGCTCTCCAAAGACCTCTGAGAAGCACCCTGGAGCCCGGACCAGCAGTCACTCCCAAAAAACAGCACACGCTCTGCAAGGTTCATACCCAGAGCTCTGCTCGCTCTGGGCTCTGCAGACCTCTTCCTCCACCAGGGTCCCCACTTCTGCTCAGTGAACTCCCTGCAGGGTAACAGGTTCATTCTCTCGCTGCTTTCACTTCAAATGAGCTCAATCCAAGCAACATTTCCTGAGCTCCTACAAAGTATCAGGGCCAATGCTAAGGCCTCTGAGGAGTAGGATTCAAAGGGAGAAGCTTCAATATTTGGTCATTGGTTTGTTCATACCTTCATTTTGTTCTACAAGCATTAGAGATGGCTCACACAAATAAAACAGGACCAGGTAAATATACCTTCTAGAAGAAGGGCAAGCCGGGAGACAAAGGTGAAGCCCACACCTGCGGATGATGGAGTCCTATCCTACGTAGTTGCTAAAACAAAGGCACAAATGTCACTACAAGGACGAGCAGGACACAGTCTCTGCTCCAAGCTACCTGGAGATGGAGAACAATCCTTTCCAGGTTTCCATAGTACAAAAGCACAGAGCCCGGTACTCAGCGACACACTGAATGTTCGCTGTCTGGAAGCCGACTGATGCCATCGGCACCCAACAGGTCATGTCTCGGAGCACAGATGTCAAACTGAGTAACTCTGGCTGGGAGACTCAGGGAAGGCTTCACTCAAGAGATCTCACATAAGGGCTGTACCGCAGGTTGGCTTCATTTGGCTTGGATAATTTCATTAAACAATCTGGACGTTGCAAATCAAGGTATGGTCTTAGGGAAGGATAAGCAGAAACAGAAGAGAAGGTAGTAGAAACATTTATAAGGGCGGCTCCCCTGGGTAAAGAGACAAGATTATTCAACAGCATATGTCATCCTTCTTGAAAGTTCTGATCTAGAAATTGCCTTTGGCCCACACTAGAAGTCCTTACATTTTAAGGAAATCTAAAATGATCTGCAATTATTCCCAAGGGGTTTAAAAGCCAGAACACACTTTCATGGGATCGCAATCCAAGTTCTCAGTGCAGAATCTTCAAAAATGCATTTTCTATCTCATTTTTTTTGCGATAACATTTGTCTAGTTTTCTTCCCAGTGGTATTTTCCCCTGATGATATGGACTTTTGTCATACTGAAGCCCCAAATGGAGGAAAATGAGGTGTTATGAAAATGCTACATATTCCTCCATACCTTTTGCTACTCAATGTGTAAATAAAAAAGAAGGAAGGAGGGGAAAGGATGTTGGAGAGGGAGGGACGGGTGCACTGAGAACAGCAGCACTGGCTGAGGGCAGGAAGCACTTCTTCCTGGAGGCCTGGCCTTGTACCAAGGACAGAGAACATAGATAACAGCAGCAGCAGGGAAAGTAGGCCCTGTAAGTGAGAATAAACAACGCCACGAAGGCAAAGGAGGGGGTCAGGCCTGAGACATGGAAAGGTGCCCGTAAGGGCCTTGTGGGAAGGAGAGAGGGGAGTGAGCTGCCTTAGAGATGGGCAACTCCAACAGAAATGGTGCCATACCCAGTGCCACACCAGAGACTGCCCACCGGAGCTTGACTGCTCTGGGAGGGCCGTGCAAAGATGGGTAGGAACTCGAATCTTTGTGAACTGCCATTTCTGAGTTCAGCTTTTGTACAGAAGGGGGCTGTGTGCCTAGGAGCACCACTTGACCTTTTCACTAAAGATACGTGCCTCTGAAACCCACAGAATACGGGACATCTGTAGCTCCAAGGATGTGAGCATGCTTCACTGGACTTCAGGGAGGGTCTCCAATTGTCTGGTGCTGAAAGGTACTTTCTGTAGCTGGGATGAGCCCAGGGTCAGTGGACATGCTGACATTCTCAACGTTTCCTCTGGTGACGAAAACCCTTCTCGTGCCAAGCTGAGATGACTTATTCGTGATGCTGCCGGGACTTCTGCAAGAGCCCTCGAACCCCTCGAACACCAGTGTCTGCTTCCTCCACTCCATCCATCTGGCCTCTGCTAGACTGATACTTCTAAAATACATCTGTGGCCATGTCACTCCCCTGCTCAAAAATACAGCTAAATGTTTCTTCCATATTTTGGCCTCAGCCACACTTTCCAGCCTCACTACCTCCACTTCCCACCGTCTTTCTACACACATCCTGTGATCCCCTCAGTGAATGTGGTGGTTCCCAGAATCAAACGTGCTTAGGTCATTCCTTCTCCCTGTAAGGCATTCCCTCCCCCTTACCCACTGCAGCCCTTTGCAATGTGTGTGCACGTATGTGCGTGCATGCACACACACACACACACACACACACACACACACACACACACACAACTTCCACTGCTTGTTAGAAACCCTACTCATCTTTCAAGACATACTCTTAAATAGGACCATGCTCTGAAAAGTCTTCCCACCGCTACCACCAAAAGCCAGGCTCCAGCACTCCCTCCTGCATGCTCCTAAACACACTGAGCTCATCTTTCTTGCTGCGCATACACACAGGTAACTGTGTATGTGTTCGCTTCTGCCAGTTGGTTGTAAGCCAACTAGAGGGCAGAGACTGAGGTGAAATCAGTTTTATAGGCCCCGCTATTGTCACATACCCTAGGGTCTAAGGCAATGTTGTAAACATGGTAGACGCAGTCCCTGTGTGGGTTGAACTGAACCGAAATGTAACTGTAGGTCACTGATTTACGGTCCATAAGTACGAACAATCCTGAAAGAAATCTAAATCCAGGCAGACAAGTAGCCATCATGATACTGGGGGGAGGTGGGACGAGCCAACTCCTTCCCTTCTGTGCCTCCCAGTGTCTCGCTGACCAAAGTGTTTAGAAAGCAGCCGATGTGATCTGCCGGGCCAGAGTGGACAGGGGAAGCCGGGTCTGTTCACGGAGCATGGCGGAGGCCTGGCTGTGACTTTGGGGCTCTCTCTCAGTGGCTGTGACTGCAGGTAAGTTCCGTAGCTGTTCCGAGCCTTGGTTTCTGCATCGGTGAAATGGATGTGAGAATTCTGTCCATCTGACCGAGCTGCTCAGGGAATCGAGTGAGATGACACAGAGGGAAGGGCTGTCAGAACTAAAAATGAGCTAGTCGAAGGAGAACCTATGCAACCATTTTGTAAATCCCACTGTGATAAGCAGATTTTCATCGTTAATAGGACATTCATCCCCTTCATTGGACTGTGTAAAGAAAAGAGGGAGCAGGGGTCTGGGGAGCTCTGTTTATGGATTGACACCCTGTGTGGTAGGGTCTGGTACCCTGTGATAGTGTATTTGAAAATACAAACTACCATCGTTGGGGACCACAGGGTTCTGGCTGCCAACAGTACAGATGCATAGTGTTAACTTTGGTTTCCCTACAATAAAAACATTGAATGGCCCCTTTTGGTTTTGGAAAGATCAATGAGAAAAACTCATCATAATGAGTAAAATGAAGAGACTGGTGAAATATTTAAATGCCATTACAAATATACAAGACGCAGATGCCATCTAGCTAATAGTTCCTGTAGCCCCCTAGAGACCCAGTGCTAACACAGGCCATGTTTTCTTAGGGTCTCTTCCATCTGCCCTCTGCTTGGCCACAGACTGCAAAACCTTACACCACACAAGGCCTGGGGGATGGCTGTGTGACCACCATATGTCTCGTGCCTGTAGACCATACAGTCACACACACAGTAACTTCATGCCAACCCTATGCATGTACATGCACGAAGCCTGCACAGTGACCATGTAGGAACACACACGTGGTGCAGAGAGGGTAGTCACAAAACTGAACTCAGTTCAATGCATGCTCACCTATGAGCCACATAACTGTACCCGTATAACACCTAAGTGCTGACTCCATCACTTGAGGCACAAGCTGCCCATGTGCAGGTCACAAACTATACAAGACATCTGCATGCTTGGCAGTCCTGATTGCCCACATTTCCCATGCTAATATCACATGCACAGAAGACTTCCAGGCTAGCCATGCAACTAGGTATCCCATGTTGATATGGCTGCCAGGCAGCTGCCCAGCTGCAATACCTGGGCACCGGTCACAACGCCATGCCCACACAGTGCTGAGCAACCACCATCCCATGCTGACCCTGTGTCAGGCATAGAATGTTTGTGCCAATTTCCATCAAGATGGCATCCTTATTGCCTAGAATACAAGCCCGTTTTCACTAAAAGCAAAAAAAAAAAAAAAAAAAAAAAAAAAAAAAAAAAAAAAAAAAAAAAAAAAAAAAAAAAAAAAAAAAAAAAAAAAAAAAAAAAAAAAAAAAAAAAAAAAAAAAAAAAAAAAAAAAAAAAAAATCCCTCTCAGCTTTCCAGCAGGATTTGCTGTAATAACTTTCGATTTAAACCTGAATACTCTGTTATGGAAAATTCAATGGAAAAATAATGCAGTAAAACGTGCCCAGCCAATGGCAGGGAGACAAACCTCTTCGTGCCGTATCCGCTCTGAAAGCAGAAGGGGCTCGTCTCTTCCTCTCATATTGAATAGAAACACGGGGGATGGGGGGCTGCTTTCTGTTCTCCCCACAATCTCCCCAAGCTCAAGAAGCAGCAGTGGGCAGTCACAGAGGTTCTGTTTTCACCACGTAACCTAGGGCTCAGGAACACCAGAACATTTTTTTTAGTATGGGAATGTGCCTTAGTGATCAGCTAATTTGACCCTCCCAATATCATAGATTAAAAAAATGAGGGCCAAGGAACCAAGTGATGGTCCCAGGCCACGCTGCTGATGACAGGATGAGGTGTATTCACAAAGACATCCTTGGCCACCAGATTTGGTTTAATGACAGGGTAGGCTTGGCTACCAGCACATTTCCTGACAACACAAAGAGCATCGTTGGCCAGATCCTGGGAGAGGGAGGAAAGGCAGAAGGAGCAGCTCTGGGCAGGAGCAGGTTGGAGGGAGGAACTGGCAGGGAGAGGGCTGCATTAGGCTCAGCACCCAGCCTTGACACTGACCAGCCACGTGGGCTCAGGGAAGCCACCTTCCCTCTGCTGGGCTGAACACAGAGGGAGTCAGCCTCTGCGATTTCTTCTAGCCTTCATGATCCAGGCTGACTCAGAGCATGTAAGCACTGCTCAATGTTTAAGGAAGCCATAGCATTTAAGTCCCTAAAACGTAAGACAGGAGCCAGCTGTCCATCCACTTCAGTCTGGCCAGCCTGGACGCCTTCATATGCCCCTGACCTAGTCTAGCGGGTCTGAAGTCCATGTTCACTGTCACACAGAAAGATCCAGCCTCAAGGGACTCTTCCCTTGTGAGAGGTGATCCTTCCACTAAGAAGCCCATGGAGGAGGCTGAGAGTCACTAAACCTTCTGACCTTGTCTTCTGAGTACTCTATGGTCAGTGAGTTCCTTCAAAGCTGAGAGTCTAAAATCTAAGCCTAAAATACCACCTTTTGAAAATTCAGAGAAATGTTCCATCCAGAAATGTTTCTGACACTTCGGTGGGTCAGGACATGTTCACTGCATGATCAGCACCGTGAAGAAACGTCCCTAGGAAGTGAAGTGCAGTCTTTAAAAGACACCGCCATCTGCTCACTCACAATTCTGTCTCTGCCCTTCACATGAGACAAATGAAGCCACAGACAAATAAGGACATGAACTGCTCTTCTCGGAACCAACAGTGGGGCTGGCCGGGACAGCAGGTGGCAGAGCTGCTAGGCATGCTCCTGCAGAAGAACTGACTCCTAGCGCAGGCTCAGCCTTGGCTCAGATGGCCGGTGTGTGGCCCAGGGAACTCACCCGTGTCCTCATCTTGTCACCTAACTGCTGGCTTTATGTGACCTCTGGCAAGTCCTCTTGATTTATTAGTAGTAAAATGCCCATGGGTATCCATAACTGATGAATAATATTTTCATAGTTTTTTTTTTTTTTTCATTTTTTTTTTTTTCTTGGAGATGGAGTCTCACTCCGTTGCCTACGCTGGAGTGCAGTGGTGCCATCTCGGCTCACTGCAACCTCCACCTCCCAGATTGAAAACAATTCTCCTGCCTCAGCCTCCTGGGTAGCTGGAACTACAGGCGCACACTGCCACACTCGGCTAATTTTTTGTATTTTAGGTGAGACGGGGTTTCACCGTGTTGTCCAGGCTGGCCTCGAACTCCTGAGCTCAGGCAATCCACCCACCTCAGCCTCCCAAAGTGCTAGGATTACAGGCGTGAGCCACTGCACCTGGCCATAGTTTTTTTTTTTTTTCTAGAAAATTGTTGGACATTATTTTTTATTTTTGTAATTATATATATATATGTATATAATTTTGTAATTATATATATATGTATATATATGTATATTATATATATATACATATATATATATATTTATTGCACTTCAGGTTCTGGGATACATGTGCAGAACATGCAGGATTGTTGCATAGGTACATAAATGGCAATGTGGTTTGCTGCCTCCATCCCGCCGTCACCTATATCTGGCATTTCTCCCCATGTTATCCCTCCGCAACCTCCCTATCCCCAACGCTGGCACTCCCCTATTCTCCCACAACAGACCCCAGTGTGTGATGCTCCCCTCCCTGTGTCCATGTGTTCTCATTGTTCAACACCCGCCTATGAGTGAGAACATGTGGTGTTTGATTTTCTGTTCTTGGGTCAGTTTGCTGAGAATGATGGTTTCCAGATTCATCCATGTCCCTACAAAGGACACAAACTCTTCATTTTTTATGGCTGCATAGTATTCCATGGTGTATATGTGCCACATTTTCCTTGTCCAGTCTATCATCGATGGGCATTTGGGTTGGTTCCAGATCTTTGCTATTGTAAACAGTGCTGCAATGAACATACCTCTGCATGTGTCTTTATGATAGAATGATTTATCCTTTGGAAATATATCCAGTAATGGGATTGCTGGGTCAAATGGAATTTCTATTTCTAGATCCTTGAGGAATCGCCACACTGTCTTCCACAATGGTGAACTAATTTACACTCCAACCAACAGTGTAAAAGTGTTCCTATTTCTCCACATCCTTTCCAGCATCTGCTGTCTCCAGATTTTTTAATGATCACCATTCTAACCGGTGTGAGATGGTATCTCAATGTGGTTTTGATTTTCATTTCTCTAATGACCAATGATGATGAGCATTTTTTCATATGTTTGTTGGCCTCATAAATGTCTTCTTTTGAAAAGTGTCTGTTCATATCCTTTGCCCACTTTTGAATGGGTTTTTTTTTTCTTGTAAATCTGTTTTAGTTCTTTGTTGATTTTGGATATTAGTTCTTTGTCAATTGAGCAGATTGCAAACATTTTTTTCCCATTCTGTTGGTTGCTGATTCACTCTAATCGTTGTTTCTTTTTCTGCACAGAAGCTCTGGAGTTTAATTAGATCCCAATTGTCTATTTTGGCTTTTGTTGCCAATGCTTTCAGTGTTTTAGTCATGAAGTCCTTGTCTATACCTATGTCCTAAATGGTTTTGCCTGGGTTTTCTTCTAGGGTTTTTATGGTGTTAGGTCTTCTGTTTAAGTCTTTAATCCATCTGGAGTTAATTTTAGTGTAAGGTGTCAGGAAGGGGTCCAGTTTCTGCTTTTTGCACATGGCTAGCCAGTTTTCCCGACACATTTATTAAACAGGGAATCCTTTCCCCATTGCTTGTTTTTGTCAGGTTTGTCAAAGATCAGATGGTTATAGATGTGTGTGTTGCCTCCGAGGCCTCTGTTCTGTTCCACTGGTCTATATCTCTGTTGTGGTACCACTACCATGCTGTTTTGATTACTGTAGCCTTGTAGTATAGTTTGAAGTCAGGTAGCATGATGCCTCCAGCTTTGTTCTTTTTGCTTAGGATTGTCTTGGCTATGTGGGCTCTCTTTTGGTTCCATATGAAGTTTAAGGTGGTTTTTTTCCAGTTCTGTGAAGAGGGTCATAGGTAGCTTGATGGGGATAGCATTGAATCTATAAATTACTTTGGGCAGTATGGCCATTTTCACACATAGTTTTAATTAAAATTATGATTTTGGTTCAATCAGAGAATGACACCCACCACGGCCTGTTAAGTCCCAGACAATACATAAGACATTTCATACATGTTATAGTGCCTCCCCTATCCAGGGCCAATCTGAAGACGTGTGCCCATTTTCAGATGAAGAAACTCCGACTGAAGTTGCCAAGAGCACCGAGTGTGTCGGGGCCAGAGCAGACCTTGAGGCTGGATCTTCTGCAGGTGCAACATGAGAAATAAACCTCTTTTCAAACTGGATTCCATTGGGGTGTGTGACAAATGACTTACAGATTTAAGGGAAAAATACAAACGTCAATGCAAAATGAGGTCAATATTTTTATGAAACTGTTCTTCCTATAGAGTCAGAATATTGACAAGTCTAGGAAATATTTCCCTCTCTTTTTACTTTTGAAGTGCCAGAACATGAGTGCCTTTGAGAACAGGTAGGATTTGTTGAAAACGTGCACTTTGAATGAAGAGACTCCACCCCAAATAAGCTTTGTGTGAGCAACGTGGCTGTTTATTCACCTGGGTGCGGGTGGGCTGAGGCCGAAAAGGACATTAGCAAAGGGCGGTGGGATAGGAGTTGGTTTTATAGGTTTGGGGTGGGCAGTGGAGAGTTACAGAGTAAGATCAGTTACAGCGGTGGGGAGGGGCAAGGGGTCTACATTACCGTAAGTTAGTTACAATGGTGGGTGGGATAAGAGCATCATGATAACAGTTGATGGCAGGGTGGGGTGAGGGGCTTTTTAGGGACAATGGTGAACGCAGGCAGGGGGAGGAAGACCATCAGCCGAGGCAAGCAGGACTTCAGACTTTCAGGCTCCAGGCTTGCATATGGAGACCTGACAGGATTCACCCTAAAAACTCAGAGCACAGCACCTTGTGCTGTTTTAAAATGCAGTTTTATATCCTTAATTTCTTCACCTTTGGAATGGAGTCAGTGCCTGTCCACCTCAGAAGGCTCAAATGAGGTAATGCACACAGAAACAATGTGACGCCTGTGACCCACCAGGCCAATGCAAAGACTCGTTTTACTGCTGTGATTTCTACTCTGCCTTGATAAACCTCTCAAAAATGCCCCAAATCATCACGTGGCAATGGGCGCATGTTTGACAATGTCACTGGAAGTCTTCATTTTGCTTCCTAGCCTGTCATACATGTGCACAGGATGTCCCCGGCTTCCCGTGCTAGGTGGGGACAGGGGCGGGGACAGTGGTGGGAAGGGGGAGGAAGACCCAGAGGCAGGTGCCAGCGGCCCTCACAGGGGAGCCTGGGCAGATGCTGAGCCTACTTCAGTGATTCTCCACTGGTGACCACAGGAATCCAGTTTGGTCATCTGCCCTCGGTGCATTCATTACCAGGTAACTGCCAGGCTGCCCACTTTGCACAGGAAACAAGGCCACACACAAGCAACCACACAGAGACCCCGCCTCTCACGGCTGCCTGCTCACAGAGGCCCGTACCCTCACAGCAGACCCCGTGCTAGGCCTGAACACCCAACTGCAGAGCACTCCCCAAGGCAGAGAGACGATGGCACCGTGGGGAACCCCCCATATAGGCACCGAGGAATGAGAGCTAAGCAGAACTCCAGCACAGTTAGGGCTTGAGGAATATCTCACTTTATAGTGTTACTACCCAGCGATGTCCTTTTATATAATCCTTTATATAATCATATATTCGTTTATAGAATTAGGGCTTGAAGAATCCCTTTATATAATCCTCTATATATAAGCATATAATAGTTGATAGTATGAGTGCCTAAAGAATATTTCCCTACATATATACCGATAATTATATCTTAGTTCATAATCGGAGGAATCCCTAGAGTGGACACAATACAGAGCATGAATTAAGGAATAAGCAGCTTATAATCGGAGGAATGTCTGGAGCAGACAATGCAGAGCATGACTTAAGAGAAAACAGTTACACCAGGACAAGAATCCATGGCCCAGGCGGCAGCGTTCAGTATCGTAAAGATACCCACTGTATGGCAGGCCTGGGGCAAGAGCCACTCCTCCTGATGAAGGAGCTGTAGGACCTTACTCCAGTTCTTGTGGAAGGCTGCCCTCAGACTGGCAATCGTACCTTGGTGACTGTGAACTTTATGAGCTCTGGCTACTATGCTGCTCGAAAAGCATCTTCCCATAGAACTCACTGGAAGCTGCCAGAAGGTGGCGGTAACCCTGACAGCTCTGTCAGTGCTATGTGACTTAAAGCATCCTCCAGTAAATCTTCTTAGAAGCAGTTTCCCCTTAGAGAGAAGTATTGCACACTGCACCCTCTTGACTGCACATGGCCCACCTTCAAGCCTCGGTGGCCTAATGAGGGTGGACCCCTTACTGCACATGGCCCTTGCCTTCGTGGGAACGGGCCCCTTGCTGCGCACCGTCCACCTCCTGGCCTAGGTGACCTAATGGGGGTGGACCCCATGTTTTATTGCTCACGACCCTATCACTATCCTTAAAGATGATTTCACTCGCTGCCCTGCCCCGTAACCTATACACAATAAATACTCACGCTTCTAGACATTTGGGGGCCTTGCCTTACTCCTTTTTATAGGTGCTGTGGCCCCCTGAGCCCAGCTGCGTTTTCCTTGTACTTCTGTGTCCTGTCTCTTTATTTCTCGGATCCTGTGCCTCAGCACAGCATAAGGCTCACCCCACGACCCTGTGGGGCCCTCAGCCTTACATGGTACAGCCTCCATCACCAGGGATACAGAGAGGGGGAGTCAGAGCTGACAGGGAAGGCGGCACAGGTGTCAGCGCTGCTGCACCTGCAGAAAGGAGGACTCCTGGAGCCACATGGGGAGCTGCTTGGATTAGGCAGAAGCAGAGCCTGACCTGGTACCTTCAGAAGGCAGGACTCTGCAAGCCACGCAGGAAGCAGGCTCGGGTGAGTCAAAAGCAGAACCTGACCCGTTGGGCATGAGCTCAGCTCCATGCACTGTGGGCGATTCTGTGAATGACCTTGGATTTCAGGCTGTGGTTGTACACAATGGGACCACTGAAGTCTTCTGAGACGTCTGAAAAAACACCTTCTGGAAAAAATAAAAGACTTCCAAAAAAAAAAAGAATAAGAAAAAGAAAGCAAGCTTCTGGAAATAGGTTCTAGAAAAAATAAAAGACTTCAGAAAAAAAAAAAGAAGAGTGCAGCGCCCAGGTGTGGAGGAAGGTCCACGGAGGCGGGACTGGAGAGAGGGTGGGAGTGGGGACGGGGAAGAGAAAACACGTGTGGGGAAGGAAACCTGTCAGCGGTTCTCCTAACTCCCCAGCCTCATTTTTTGTTAAAGGAAGAATTTGATTCCTGAAGTAGTAACAAGAAACTTGTAATTGGATGGGAGAACATAAACAATGACAAATTAATTTCACAGGGCATTTAGAGCATAACAGCTAGGTTTAAAAAATGTTGCAAAGGGAAGTGAGTACTTTGGTTGAACTCCCTCACACGATAATGGCAGTGTCTTATTGCTTCTCACTGTGCCTCAAAAATCATTTAAAATCCTTCTGCTAGAAGTATATCACTCCTCCATTCAGAAGATGACTCCAGCAGTTCTCAGCTCTGGCTACAGCTTATTTCAAGTCACCCAGGACACTTTTAAAAATACAAATGCCAGGGTCCTTTTCTGCAGAGAAACACTGATCGGACTGCCTGTGCTGGGGCCCAGGAGTGGGTGTTTTAACTCATATTCGCTGGAGGTTGCGAATTTTTTTGTGAAAAATCAGACCTTGGCAATGACCTTGAGCAGTAGGATATAAGTAACTCCCACAAGGTTGGCGTTCCAGTAAGGGAACACAAGGCATGAGTATGCTAACTACAGGTGATTCTTCTTACTTCCGGTGCCTAGTTCAGTGATTCTCCACTGGAGACAAGCTCTTTGCAGAAGACATTCAGTAATGTCTGGGGGACATCTTTAGTTACCACAACCGGGGTGCCAGTGGCCGGGGTGGGCGGCAGGGAAGGCACTAAGCTAATGGCACGTAGGAGGTTAAACCAGCGATGCCGCTAAACATCCCATCATGTGCAGGATGGCTTCCCCTCCCCCAACAAAGAATCACCTGGCTCCAAATGTCGAAAGCCACTGAGAAACCCTGCTCTCATTAAATATGATATTAGCTCCACTTAAAAAGAAGGCGTTGTACTGTGTGTGTTCTTTGGAGTTTGAGGTAAAGGGAAGAAGCTGGGATTCTGAGCAGGTTCTTAGCCTCCTGAAGCTTCAGATCTCACATCAGAAAAGGGAGACATTGGATGTCTCCCATCTTGCAGGATTTTTCAAAGCTAATGTAGGAGACCAGAATACGCCACACTGAAATATGCCTCCTTGGCATAAGGATTATTTTGAGCTGATTATTTCAAGAAACTGCAGACACAGGAGAAGCTCTGAAAACAGAGAAGTTACCCTTTCCCAAGGGAAATTTTACATCGACAAAGAAAATCTGCCCTTCTAAGAGCATCTCCCTCTCGGTACCAAGAAGACAGGGATGACCTTAAATCAAGAGACCCTTATCAAGGGAGAAGGCACAGACTTAAGTCTATATCACGAACTCACACTTGTTTTCTGAATTTTTCCTGGTCACCTTCCCACAACTTGCCTCCCCCATAGTCTTCTTTCTTCATTTCAGCTGAAGAGGGGGTTGAAGCCCAAATTCCAGCCACTCTTGGAGTTACGCATCCCTGAGCTTCTCCCATGTACACGTGAGATGTAGATGTTAATAAACTGTAAATTTATTTTGTTAACTGTCTTTTGTTACAAGGGTTCCCTGGGAGAACACAGAAGGTGGAAAACAGACTTTCTTCCTTCCCCTGTACTACTATGACGTTGGGGCTCAGAGAACAACACCCTAAAATATGGGGCCATGGCAAGCCAAGTATTTTTGAATTAAAGGAAATTGGAAGGCCTTAGAAGCTGCCTCAGAACCAAGGACTTTCGAAACCATCTTGTTTCTCCTCACAAGTGAAGAAGAAAAAAAACTTCTTCCCCCCTAAAAAAGTCTTAAGAGCCCCTCCCTAGGAATCTTATCAAATAACTTGGAAAGATTAACTACAGTTGAAAAGACTAAAAGTCATCACCATGCCCAGGCAGGCTTTCTCTGCATTCTCCCAAGAGGAGCTCTGAGAGATTACTTGGGAGACTATCTGCATGATAAGACAACCTTTGTTTGCAGTGAATTTCCACCCCTCACCTTCCCACAAGCTGCCAGCGCTAAGAGGAACTTTGACTCAGGCCAAAGTTCCTGTTCTTTGACTCTGTTCTTAGGGCTCACTCATTTCTCCTAAAAATCATTTGCCACCCCTCAAAAATGCCTACATCCCTTTTCCCCATGAAAGGGGTCTTTAAGCCTTAACTCCCTGACCCTTCCTAGAGTCTCCTATTCTGTATGGCTGCCATGCACAGGTGCACACTAATACATGTGTATGCCTTTTCTCCTGTTGATTTCTGTTCAGTTTATTTCAGCAGACTCAAATCTTCAAACAGAAAGAAAAAATTCCCCTCACCCCAAAAATGACTACTCACACATTTGCTCTGTTTTACCTGTATACATCATAGAACTGTTCAAATAGAGAATATGAGACATTGGTCATGTTATTCAGGAGGTGGAGAGAGGTTAAATCTCTGATCTGTCACACGTGCTAGTGCAATCACGGATCCTCTAGCCTCACTACTGGAAGTGTGATCGAGCCATGCAGGCAGCAGCAGGCGCCTCTGGAGCTTGTCAGAAATGCCCTGGACCTGCTGAGTTGGAATCTGTATTTTAACATGACCCCAGGATTTTGCACGCACATCAACATTTGACAGGCACTGTTCCACCAGCTGTAGGTCAGCTGTCCCCATGTCTTTGGGACTGATTTTTTTCTGAAGACCCCTGGAGACTTTTTTTTTTTTTTTTTTTTTTTTAAATAATCCACTCTGAAGAAGAGTCTCCTCAAAGCCTTCAAATCCCATTTTTTCCAAGAGGAGGAATCCAACCCAGTTCGGCAATCTACAGCCAAATGCATTCATCCTTCATTCTTGGAAGTAGAATCCCTCACCTGTCCAGGCTAAATTAGACCAGAGGTTTTCAAAGTGTGATCCCGGCATCAGCAACATCACCTTGGAACTTGTCAGACATTCACATTTTGGGGCCTCAGTCCTACTGAATCAGAAACTCCAGGTGGGGCCCAATGACTATGTCCTGGCAAACTCAGAGGGCGCCTGCAACTCATGCTGAAGTTTGAGAATCATTGGAGTAGACAATCTATAGTCTACAAACACAGGTTTGAATGTTCACGGCCTTAAAATACCCTTCCTCTGTGGTTAGACAGTTTTGTCTATGACATCGATGATAGCCCAGTGAACATCGTCATATAAAAACCTCCCCTCCCGCTAATCATCACCCCTGCCCCCGTTCCTTAGGTGTCTTCAATATCTTCCTAATGTCTCATCAGAGAAAAGTGTTTGGTGTGAACCTAATACGGGACAGTGGGAAAGTCTGGAATCAGACCTGGATTCCAATGTCTCTTCCACTTGGCTACAGAATTTGGGGAGAATCGTTTCACTTCTCTGAGACCCAGCTTCTGTTTGTGAACTGGAATACATATCTCACAAACTGCATGAAAATTAAAAGAAACTCAATACATATTTGCTTATAATTCATTTTAGTAAGTAGGCAGTGGTACACAGGCACTTGAATGGCCCCTATGACACGAGAGTGCCCACCCACTCCCCCCGCCCTGAATACTCACGGACAGGGTCTGATCGAATGGGTGTGATGAAGGAAGGGGCACTATCTCCAGAAAGCCACCGTTTTCCTTCCTGGTGTCTGTGAGCTCATGTCGTCCTCCTCTGTCATTACGCACTCTTCACCACCCAGGCAGGTTCCTCCTTCCCTGCTCTCTCCACACGGATGCTGCCCTGTCCTTCACCTGCTTTTTTAGGACCCTCCCTCCCCCCCAGTTGAGTGACAACAATCACAGTTCACTCCCACAGCTGCAGAAACCAGGTACGACTGCGGCACTGGTAGCTCTTCCTCCTCCGCCCCAGCTTTAGACACGACATCACTGCCTCCTGGAAATCTCCACCTGGACTGCCCAACCAGGACCTCAAATACCACGTGCCCCCCACCGAACTCTGGGAGCTGGGCCCTCCTAATCTCCTGACTGCAGAGTAATCTTTTAAGACCGCAGACCTGATTTTCTCACTCCTCTGCCCCTCCTGCGTCAGTCATCAAGGTCAAACCCACG
>PVKP010019919.1:0-41597 GCA_004027715.1 Plecturocebus donacophilus | reverse complement strand
TGTCGTCTTTGTAATTGCCGACTTTCAGATTGGGTCTCTGAGTGGACGTCTGGCTTGTTGGTGATGAAGTTTTTTCTGTTTCTTAGTTTTCCTTCGGGGGGCGCCCCTTCCCCACAGAGCTGGGCCTTCCCGGGTTCAGCTGTGCTTCTCAGTCCTCAGCGCTTCCAATTGTTGTTCTCCTTGTGGGGATGGGACCAGCCAAGCCCGACTAAAAGGACACCACCCAGTCCCACACACTCCGCACTGAGAAGCGCCGCGCCAGCCAAAAGAGAAAAGTCGCGCTGGCGACCTGCGTGGCTCCCTCGCCGGGAATCTCCCAGTCCGTGGGCATCAAATATTCGTCTGCATTTGCGGCTTCCACTCGCTCTCTGCACCCTCACCGCGAGCCACAATCCCGAGCTGCTGCTACGCGGCCGTCTTGGATCTCTCTCCGCCCGGTGATGAAGTTTTTCTGTTTCTTAGTTTTCCTTTGGCGGACGCCGGTTCCCCTCTGAGCCAGACCTTCCCGGGTTCGCTGTGCCCGCTGTGAAACTCTCAGTCCTCAGCGCTTCCAATTGCTGTTTTCCTTGTGGGGATGGGACCAGCCGAGCCCGTCCGTCCTGCACACTCCGCACCGGGAAGCGCCACGCTGGGCGCCGGCAAAAGAGCCGCGCCGGCCAAAAGAGTCGCACCGGCGACCCGCGTGGCTTCTCCGCCGGGAATCTCCCGGTCTGTGGGCAACAAAAACTCGTTGGAAAGTGCGGCGTCCACTCGTTCTCTGCGCTTTCACTGGGAGCTACTTTCCTGAGCTGTTGCTAGTCGGCCATCTTGGATCTCTCCCCCCAACTCTGCTTTTTTATTGTCACCATGTCCTGGCTGTTTCAAACAATGTCAGTGATAAAATACTCCATCATGAAAAAAAAACTGTGGGTCTAATGTCTAAACCATTTCTATGAATATTGTTGAGTTTTAATAATACATATGAAAGCTACAAATTAGCACTTTTCATCACTTGTACTTTAATAAACATTTCATTCTATATGAACTTTAAATAGAAGAATCTTCAGTTATTAAGTTATTTCTCCCCACTTCACTACAGCATAGATCAGCCTTACACATTTGGTTAGTGACAAATTTCTAAAGCTTAGGAATCATTGACGTGAATCTCTGTGGTGTTTCGTATTCCTGCATTTAAACAGTAGGTTCAAAAGAAGCAATGATAACACAGTGATTGTACAGATGAATAAAGAGAGCTTCAGTTATTTCAATTCTCCCTTTCTGTATGGCAACTTGGAATCTTTATTTGTGTTTAAAATTTAAAACAGTGAATCCAAGTGCATACTGCTCCTGTGGGAAATATTCTAGATCAATTTGCATAACCTCTTTTAAATTGAAATTTTATATTCTTAATTGTTAATTATTTTAAAACTATGGAGTGAATAAAGAAATTATGTGATTATTCTAAAAATAATTTTATCTTATATAGGTAAGGGTGTCAAAAAAATAATGATTAATTCCTAGTGTCAAATGCACCGGCTATGGCCCTGTTCTGGTGTTTAATTCATGACAGGGGCCTCGGCTTCTGGCAGCAGGGTCTGTTTAAGGTCACTCGGACAGCTTCCTCAGCTCCTGAGTGTGCACACATTGCCCATAAATAAAATAGCCACTTTTTTATGCTCAATTAAAAAAAGAAAAACCTTGATGGATAAGTGTGCTCATTGCCCAGATTTTGGAAAACAAAATTCTCATAACACCGTTCTGGGACAGGGAAAGTTCAACTTTCTTCTCATGTGTGTATCATTAGAAGGAGATGGGTCGGGACTGGGACAGGGAATTAGAGTAATGGCTCTCAACGTTTTGTGTTGAGACTAGAGAAATATGAGACATAACGTGATGGTTAATTTTACATGTCACCTTGACTAAGCTCAGGGATACCCAGATGGCTGGTAAAATATTATCCCTGGGTGTGTCTGTGAGGTTGTTTCCAGAAGAGATTAGCATTTGAATCTCTTCCAGTGCTGTAGACTGAGTCATGATTGCTCCCCAGCAGCGTGGGTGACCATCGTCCATCATTTCTTGAAGACCCAGATAGAACAAAAAGACAGAAGAAGAGCAAATTTGGTTCTCTGATCGAGTTAGGACATCCATCTTCTCCTCCCCTGGAACATTATGCTCCTGGTTCTCAGGCCTTAAGACTCCAACTGGGACTTAACACCCATGGCCTCCCTGGTTCTCAGGCCTTTGGGCTTAGACCTGAGCTACACCACCTGCTTCCCTGGGCCTCCAGGTGGCAGTAGTGGGACTCCTCAGCCTCCATAATCACAGAAGCCCCTCCTTCATAGTTAATCTCTCTCTCTCTCTCTCTCTCTCTCTCTCTCTCTCTCTCTCTCTCTCTCTCTCGATTCTACTGATTCTGTTTCTGGGGAACCCTAATACACACACTAATACACCCTGACTAACCCTGAGTAGAAATTTTTCTCTTAGGTTATCTTGCCACATGAGTCAGGAGTATTGTGGAATTTTATTTAAATACGAATTCTTGTGAGTACTATCAATTTAGAGAAGTAAAAATGATTGCCTTTGTAGTACTCTTAAATCCCACAAGCTTAGAAATATTATACTCCACTTGAGTCACTGAGTTTGTTAATTACAGTTTGGCTTTATTTTTGTGGGATATAACAGTGTTCATCGTTGATTATATTAGTGTTCTGTGGTCTTATTGGTATAATATGTTGTCGTATATAATGCAGGCAATAGTGTTTTTTTGAAGTTGACAAAAATATTACATTTTTGTGAGACAAAATACAGCAATTAAACCATGAAGTATTAACTAGTCACCCAACTGTGCATAATGTGAAGTGAGGTGCCTCACTCACCCCACTGGTTGTTGGGGTTTCTGTCTCAGGATGCTCTCTTACCCTCAACACTGCCCTTGGTTTTCCATTTGGAACACATTGGAAATTCAAAGTAGATGGTTAATTTTTCCTATGTGCATATGGAAGACATGAAGTAATAACTCTCAGAAGTTATCCATGAAGGTTCATTTAGGTCTGCAGCATTCTGCAAGGGAAGAGAAATCCCTGTTGTCAGTGGGACTGGGAGCCCTGGATGGACACCTCCAAAAGCCAAGATAGCTCCATAGTCTCTGACTTCAGGTTGTGCCAAATTAATCATCACAACCAAATTACTGTCCCTGCTTACTCTACCACCCACCCCTGAACCACAGTCTGGTTTGCTTGGCAGCCCCTTTGCAATGTCCTGTTCGGCACACAGTAAGCATTCATTAAGTATTAGTTTCCTTCCTCTGCCTTTCCTTTTCCCCTCACTGAATGAATGAATGAACAAATGAATTAAGTATTTTCTGCCCCAAGCTAGTTTTCTCTGTTCCATAGCCACATGATGGCACAGTCCCTGAGTTTTTATATTTTAGATCGACGTACAATGAGGTTGCCTCAATTCTTCTAACCCTAAAATCAAATTCCTGAAGGCAAAACGCCTGTCCTTTGTCCAGTCTACTTAGTTTAAGTAGAGTCACTGAAATACCCTGGTGGCTTCAGGTTGCAATGATAGGGCCGTGGGTACAGTGGTGTGTAGAGAACAACTCCTTCAAAGGGAATTCTGAGCAGAACGTCTCACAGGTTTTACCATTCCTTACATCTTTCTTTGATGTAAGGAAATTTGATATAACAAGTCCCCCTGTGACCATCCTGGGCCATGTTAGCTTGCTGTCTCTTTACCTTACCATCCACATTGACAGTTCAGGTGTGAGGCTTCTCAACAGCGTCTTTTCCATCTCCCCATCCCTACCAGCTGGACTATCCACCCCTCAGTTCCTGGAAGCAGTAACCAAAGGCAGCTTGCTCCTAAATCTTCTATTCCTACCCCAGCTATAATTAACTCTTTTCATTCCAACAGTGCCTTTCTAACTCCACCAACCCTGATTAGAAACTATGGAAGTTCCTGCATAGCTGCTGAAGCTTGGGAGCTTAATCCTGGGACTGCCACTTTAAACTCAAATTCCATTTCCTCACAGAACTAATTTTTGTCAGACTTGAAATAAAGCTTGAGTATGGTATCTCTAATACATTTTGGATCAAACAGTCTTTTTGTAGGCTGACAGGAGAGCCCAGCTAAAATGTATAATATTAACTCTGAATTGTATGCTTCTGTAGACCTGGACATTGTGTGGAATCAATCTTGCTGGGAAACAAAACCCATTTATACATAAAAAATCCTCTGATAAGTCATGTTGTCTGGACTATGCACTCCAGCCTACACCTGAAGCACCAGTGGGGCCTCCATGTTGAGAACAAAGGTCAATGTAGGAACATTAATGCAGGAAATAAGTAGCTAGTGCCATCATATCTCAGGATGTGTTGAAGAGGCATGGACACTGGAATTTGGGTGTATGTGGGGAAAAGATTGCAGGTGGAAGGGGAGGTGAGGGCTGGAGTCCTGTTATTAGACCCTCCTGGTCAGGCAAGGTAGAAACTGTGTTAGATGCAGAAAAGAGCCAGGAAATGATCACTGTCAGTCATAGACCAAGGCAAATATAGGAAGCCCCAACACATGGGGACTTAGTGGCGGAGCAAGTAGGGCAGGGGGTAGCTGGAAGAAAGAGTTGTCAAACTCGAGGCATATGTTGAAGGCTGGGGTGAAGATTAGGGGCTCTAAGAAGGATCTCGAGAACTGAACAAGATTTCAATGAGGACCAATGAGTAGCTGAGTCCTAGAGGATAAAATGTGTCGGGGACGAGGGGAAAGGAGAATGTATTGGGGGAAAGAGGTGTTTACTGAGGCACATGGAATCCCATTGTCATAACACGGAATCAGGGGAAGGAGTGGTGGTGAGCTGTGAACTAAGTACTGGGAGAGAAGCCAGGTGCTGGTGCTGAATCTCCACATTCTAGGCCCACCTTGCACCTGCATGCTGAATCAGTGCCCCAAGGACAAGGAATGATTGGTGGTCTTCTTTATTCCTAGGACACTGCCAAGACCCAAGCACAAGACATGCTGCTTGCCTCTCCGTTGCTTAGCAACCACCATCTCCTTGATTACCCGAGTTGTCATAGTTTTTCTATAGCTATCTACTCTGACACCTGGAACACTGGGCCTATAAGGAACAAGGCAAAGTCCTGGTCATTCAATCCAATACCAGATGACTTGCAATTATAAGCCGGTACACACTAGTATGGGAAGTTCTCAGTACATGGAGCAACAAGACCGATTTCATGCTGAACTCAAATGTGGACCAGCAGACAGAGGGAAGGGAAGAAGGAAATTCCACTGATTCCATAAACCCCAGAATTATGGGGGGAAGAGAGAGAAAGAGAAATAATAAAATAAAATGTCAGGTAAAGATATTTTAAATAGAATGTTTCAAATATATATTAAAGTAAAATTTCATCATCAATCACTCTTTTTCTAGGAAAAGTAGTTCTGTCAAACACAAAGAAAAGCAGTTAGCTTGCCACGCAAAAAGTCTAAAACTTCTAGATTGAAATGGTCGCAGATGTTTCTCAAGAATTGCAGTAATTAAATGTTAATATCTAAAAGGGCTGGCAAATTCTGTTCTCTTCAGGGTAGAACGAGGACTAAGTCATCCATCAGATGACATAATGCCAAAAATAGTTTTGTGAAGTCAAAAGTAGAGATCTAAACGTTCTCTCTATTCCCACCTGAAAGAACATCAGCTGGAAAACATTCTACCTGCAGTGATTAAGTCCAAATCTGTGGCATGGTGCTTAGAAGAAGAGCAGCAAGTTGAAAATCTACAGGTCTGTCCATTAAAGCCATTACACTGTGTATTCACCAGCCACAGCCTGCTGGAAAACACACCTGTGTATTCTTCTCTGAAATCCAGGATGGCAAATCTTTTATTGTTGGGCATCCAGACACTCCCACCCAGATCAACAAATGTTCTCATGCAAGTACAAAATGTATGTAATTCTTTTTGTCTCCATGGGTTTAACAGAAATTATTTTTATTGAAACAGATAAACTTTTACCATTACACTCATCACCTATTTATTAAATGGGGCATACCTAAAAAAAGGAAACCTTTCAGGTCACCTTATGGCTAGTACCAGCAAAACTTGCAGCAGGGGAAAGAGACATGAGGAGAAAGGGTGGGGGAGGGAAGAAAGACAGGACAGTGGAAAGTGGTGAGAAATAGCCAAATGAGGAGAGGCTGCTCACAAGTGAGAGGACCAGTGCTGGTCACCTGACTCTCCTCACAGCCTCTAGGTGATCAAGGCATGTCTGTTTCAGACAATCATTGTCATTATCAGCCCTTGAGGTTTTTATTTCCTTCTTGTAATAGAAACGATTGCCTGACTTTTTTTTTAAACTTGAGTTTATTTTCTCAAGAAATTGCATGTTCCCACTCTCTACTTCCCCTCTCGCTGCTGAGGAATCAGCTAAAGAAATTCTCAAGCGTGTCCAAGCCACCTTATTTTGTTGTTGTTGCTGTTCTGCTTTGTTTTAGGCTTTTAGCAGTCTGAAGTCATGGTTTTCAGTTTCTGTCTCTAGTGATAAGCGGAAAAGAGGAATGAGGAAGGGGCTTTACCAGCCCAACCACAAACAGAAACTAAGAACCCATGACTGTATTCTCTCCCTTAGACACCTAACTGGTTTACTTGAAAACATGTGCAGGATTAGCTGGATGCAGTGTCCCACACCTGTAGCCCCACCTACTCAGGAGGCTGAGGGGGAAGGATCTTTCCAGGGATTCCAGTCTGGGCTGGGCAACATAAGGAGGACCCCCTACCCATCTCTAATAAATAAATAAATAAGCATTTCAAGGATCGGTCAATTTACATAGTTATCTGCCCCAAAGTCTTTGCTGTCTCCCTTTAAAACTATAATTTACAAAACAAACCAGACAATGCCAATTAAAATGCTATATCCGGATTTTTTCTTTTACATTGATTTTTATTCCTTATCAAAGTAAAACATATTAAAAATTAAAATAGCCCTAAAAGGCTTATAATGAAAAACAGTAATCCTTTAATCATTTTCCTCCTTACCAGATCCCACCCACCATCCTAATCCTATCCCACTATTTGGAATCAGCCACTTACAATTGGTTTAGCTGTTAATTTTGATACCTTCCTCAATATTTTAAAACAATATACTCATATTTGCTATTTATTTTTGCACAGCTTCGGATGATTAATTTGTAAATATCGTACAAATTTTAGTGACTTAAATAGTACATACAGCCAAATAGAAAATTGCATTAATGACCGGTAGGGCTTGTGACATAGGATCAGTGTATCGAGCTCCTTTTCCTTGCTAAGGCTGTAGACTTGACAGTGGCCTGGAATCAATAGGAGTGAGGCTTTACCTGTAAGCCAGCACTAACCTTGGGTAACACTCCCTCTTCCTGAGGTCTCCTGGACTCCAGTCCATGGGAGATGCCATGGTACAGGCTTCTCAGCTGGGCTCAGAAACCCTTCTCCAGGAGCCAGGCTGGAGCTGCTGATCAAAGTCTCCCCAAACCTGCAACATACCTGTCACCTCATTGACCTGGCTGAGGCATGAAGTTCAGGTACACAGGTATGGGTGTCTTCTCCAGCAGTGGGCTCAGAAAATCCTCCACATCCTTCAGTAGAGCCCAGATGTCTCCCTCCACTCTCCGGATCACATTCATCTGGAAGTTGCCATGTGTGATGTCCTTATAGACAGGGATGCTGTGCATCTGACAGCACTGCACAAAGTAGGGCAGATGGGTGGGGTTGGGGGTCTCTGGGAGGCTGGCAGCCATTAGGAGTGGGATAATGTTCATGCCTTGGGGACTTTGGGATCCTGGTGAAGGGTAACAGTCGCTCCACAGACTTCACAAAACTGGAATAATTCGGAGGCCCCAGGGTCTGGCTCAGCAGCCATAGCCCACAGTCCCGCAGCATATTCCAGAACATGGTAGCTGTCCCTTACCTAGCCTATTCTGCTGTCTAATTATTTATCAATTTAGATGTTAGCTATTGACTTACTTATGGTGTAGGTGATTTAGCTTTTTAAAAAATATTCCTCCACCCTTTCTTCCCACCATTATAGTTATATCACCTAAGTCTGCCTTTACATTATTATAATTATATATAATTATAATTAATAATTGTTATATTTTTTCACTACTGAGGTATGTCGTCAAATGTATGCCTCCTTCCTTGTACAGTGCTTTGTTCTCTTTAATGTTCTTTTGTTCCTCATGGTACATGTCTCTACCATTTTCCCCAAGTTGTGTGCGTGAATGTTGTGTGTGTGTGTGTGTGTGTGTGTGTGTCTTTTATATTGACCCTTTCCTTAAATGCCTGGTGATCTTTGATTCAGTTCATTTTGAAATGTGAAGTACCAAAAATATGAATTAGAGCTCTGTGAGTTGTGCTGGGCTTGCCCCATTTATATTGGGAAACCACTAAATGTCATCATATGTGCAAGTTTTTGTTTCTGGGATATTCAATTTTTCCAGAAAAGAATCATCTAATTTCCTGCTCATATATGCTTGTGTGTGGGAGTCAGTGAGTGTGTGTGTCTGTGTGTGTGATCCTGGCTGCTGGCATTTGGAAGAGTGGGATAGGTGAAGGAGATTATGGATCCCACCATTTGATGTGCAGATTATCACTTATTTTCAGTTTTTGGACCCACGTCTCCCCTCTAGGTCAGAGGTAACTGAGTTCCATCCACAGACTTTCAACCAAGCTCCTGTTTGAGCTTTAGCCTTTGCCAGTCTCCAGATCTGTGTGCTTCCAGTGAGTGCTGGTGGTCTGAGAGGAAAATATCTCTCTCACTTCTGGTTGGTACCCATCCTACAGAGCCAAGATGTTAGCTCCTTCAACTCTGCTGAAGCTGAGTTGGTTCCCAATCCTCCATGCACTACCCATTGAAATTACTGTGTTTAAAGGGGAGTCCTATATAAGGAATTAATAATGAATTAAAGACACAATCCAGAAACCATTGAAATGTAGACTTTAAATGGATGAATTGTGTGGTATGTGAATTATAACTTAATGAAGCTCTTTGAAAAATGATACTTATATCAAAACACTGGAAAACAAGTAAAAAATTTTTTTTGATGGAGTTTTCACTCTTGTTGCCAAGGCTGGAGTACAATGGCACAATCTTGGCTCACTGCAACCTCTGCCTCCTGGGTTCAAGCGATTCTCCTGCTCCAGGTTCCTAAGTAGCTAGGAGGTGCCCACCACCACGCCTGGCTAATTTTTGTATTTTTAGGAGAGATGGGGTTTCACCATGTTGGCCAGGCAGGTTGGTCTCGAACTCCTGATCTCAGGTAATCCACCTGCCTCAGCCTCCTGAAGTGTTGGGATTACAGGTGTGAGCCACTGTACCTGGCCAAGAAAGGTTTTTTAATGCACTAAATTGGGAGATTCTATATGTGTATATAAAATATGTGTGTGTAAAATAATTTAAATTTCCTTGTCATATTGCAGGTTAAAAAAAAAAGTAAAAGGACCACAATAGAGCAGACAACTTGGGAGCAATAAATAGATGATGTAATATTGGAAACTTTCAAATTTGAACTTCATAACTGAGATGTAAAAATGTGTGAAAATCTGAGAAATAATATGACATACACAGTAATTAAAACCATTTTCTATTGAAGTGTCATTTTCTGTAAAAATTACTCTCATAGGAATCATTCCCAAAGAAATTAAGGATCAGAACCAAAAACCCAATATATAAAAAAATAAAAAGACAACTTCTATAATGAGTGGTATTGGTGGCCTACATATACAACAGAAATAAAAGACACTGACACATTCTAATTTCTGATGAAGCTGTGGCTTTAAACAACCACAGAAAACACATTGTAGTAAGAAACTATGCACACAAAAATGTAATAAGACATAAAACCTTGGATGAGTATAATAAAAATTTCAAGCTGCAACATGTCTGAAAAAGTCTCACTTTCATATATATACGATTAAAATAATGTTTAGAAAAGTCTTCTATCTCTTTCCAAAGAAAATCAGAAAACCATTCACAGGAAAATAATTTTTTAAATCCTCAAAAACATTAATTAGGAGAACAGAAGGATCAAAAAAGATAAGTAGCAAAAGGATACTAAAATAATTCGGCTGTACATGTTAAAGGACAAAAGCATATATACAAAGTGATAACCTCAGTGCATATATTATACATTAAGGACTCATTTGGTGTTAAAGACTAATGGTCAGAAATGAATACAAATAGTTAATCTTACAATTTTAATAATAGACAGGTGGAAGTCTTTGATTTTTCTCACCTTTGCTCTTTAAGAGATGATGGCTCTGCCTCCCTTCATATTATCTTAAGTATATCATCTTGAAGCAAGCCAGATCCTGTTTTCCAACCAAAAGTACTCATTGTTCTTTCAGTTTGGGGAAATGCTAGAGAGCTGTATTAGTTTCCTGTGGCTGCTATAACCAATACCACAAACAGGGTGGCTTAACACTATATACATTTATTCTCCCACAGTAGTTCTAGAGGCCAGAAGGCCAAATTCAAGGTGTCAGCAGGGCCTCTGAAGTTTCTAGGTGACAATCTGTCTTTTGTTTTTCTAGATTCAGGAGCCTATAGGTATATAATAATACCTAAAATTAAGGCCCACTTTTCTGTGCTGTCATGACATCTATCTGATAGATCAAGAGAGCCTTGAATGGCCTAACTGCCACCTCCTTTCCCCATTCTGCTACCGCAGATTAGATTCTGTAGACAGATAGCTCACCTTATGAAAGGGACCAGGCACAGAGCCTGCTTATCCTGAGTAATGGGTTTCAGTTCTCTGCCAGCCCACAGAATTATTCAAATAAGCCAGTCTCTCCCCACAGGAACCATGATATACTTCATCCTCTTGACATTACAGAGCCTGCCTTTCCCTGCCTCTGGTTGTTCATTCTGTCACCATGTACAACCCCCATGTGACCCTGCATGGCCTGTGGCATCCTCTCCCCCAGGCTGTGAGTATATGTGACAAATAAATTGCTGTTGATTTCATCTCTCCAGTGACTGGTGTCACGTCTTCAGTCACCCCAATAATCCTGGGATGGGAATCCCTCTCTCACCAATCGAGTAAATAGGAAGCAGTTAAAACAACAGGCATTCCTTGACTTGGCCAACATCACTTCAATTTCTGCCTCTGTGGTCACACTACCTCCTCCTTTTTTCTCTGTCATTTCCTATTCTATCTGTCTCAATTTCCCTCTGCCTTTCTCTTATAAAGACAATTTTTGTTGGATTTAGAGCCTACCTGGATAATCCAGAATGATCTCCTCATCTTGATATTCTTTCCTAATACTTTGCGAGGCCACAGCAGGAGGACCGCTTGAGCCCAGGAGTTTGAGATCAGCCTGGACAACATGATGAATTTAGAAAAGCAGCGGAACATGGTAGCATGCCTGTAGTCCCAGCTACTCAGGAGGCTGAGGTGGGAGGATCACTTGAGTGCAGGAGTTCGTTCCAATGAGCTATGATTGCACTCTAACCTGAGTGTGAGAGTGAGACCCTGCCACACACAAAAAAAGATTCTTAGTTACATCTGAAAAGATGCTTTTTCCAATTAAGATAATATTACAGGTTCTGGGGATTAGGGTGTGAACATACCTTTTGTAGGCCATCATTCAATCCATTGCAAGAGCCCAGGCAAAAAAGATGATGTCTCCTCTTTCTCCTTACATTTTGCTCCAGTTATTTTTTAAGCTCATCATTGTGAAAAAAATGTGTTACAATAATTTCCATAAAGCTTCCTGAAGCTTGTATTAAAATTTGAGGCTTTCTGAAATAAATGTACATTACGTGAGTGTCTCATGTTTACTAACAAAAACAGGTTTCAAGTAAAAAGCTAAAGATAATCAAATTTTAAGGTTTGCCTAGAACATTGTAATGAGAAAAATTCTGAGTGCATTCCAGCCAACAGAAAAAAATTATGATTGATTAGCAATGCCTGCCTCAGGTGAAGGAGGGAGCATGGCAGAATACACCATGAATTTGCAATCCCTGAATTTTCATGACCTCAAGCCATAGTCTTGCAAAGCAATTCCTAGGCAAACTCCAGGTTGGCTATAAAGTAAGCCATTCTTGTCCCTAAGAATAATGATTGTATCAGTCAAGGTTTGAACAGAAAGCAGAACCACTAAGAGATATATTTAAGAAGGAGGATTGTTTATGAATTTGACCTTACACACTTGTGGGAGCTGTTTGAACAGTTTATGGGAGATTGTTTCTTTTGCCTACAGAGCTACAGCCTGAATTCAGCAGGGCAGGCAGTGAGCAAGGGCAGAAAAACATGAAGTGGGGGTGGGGGAAGCAGGAACAAACTAGAACCTGAGAGAATAAGCGAAACCCATGAAGACAGATTGAAACCTGCATGTATCTCTCACTGATGGCAAGCCTCCAACTGTGATGATAGGATTGTTCTGAAGGAAGAGTTGGTGCTTGGAATGGTTAACTTTATGTGTCAACTTGATTGGGTTACTGGGTGCCCAGATTTTTGGTTAAATATTATTTCTGGGTGTGACTGTGTGAGTGTTCCTGGATGAGATTAGCATTTGAATCAGTAGATTAAGTAACAATTGAATAATGCCCACATGCATTGCTCTCCTCAATGTGTGTGGGCATTATTCAGTCATTTGAGGGCCTGAAGAGAAGAAAAAGGTGAAGGAAAAGAGAATTTTCTCTCTCAGCCTGAATGCTTGACCTTGAACATTGATCTTCTCTTGCCCTCAGACTAGAACCCTCATCATTGGTTCTTCCAGTTCTCAGGCCTCAGACTTGAACTAGAAGTATTGCTCCATGTCTTTCTTGTGTCTCTAGCTTGCAGACAGCAGATCGTAGGATTTCGTCTTCATAATTGCATAAGCCAGTTCCTCATGATAATCTATCTATCTATCTATCTATCTATCTATCTATCTATCTATCATCTATCTGTTGATCGATTGTTCTGTCCATCCACTCGTCTATCTATCTATCTATCTATCTATCTATCTATCTATCTATCATCTATTGATCAATTGGTCTGTCCGTCCATCTGTCCATTCATTCATCTATCTATCTATCTATCTATCTATCTATCTATCTATCTATCTATCTATCTATTCTATTGGTTCTGTTTCTCTGGAGAACCCTGACTACTACAGTACCCTTAAGCAAGGAGCTAAACATGTACCTGGCTTAATATCTAAAGAAGTTGATGGAAGAGATCCAGCAGATCTGGGGAGAGCTGCAGGACCAGTTACTGCCTTGCCATTAGGATGAGCCATCAGATCATAGTATGTGTGAGCTGCAATCATGCTTCATGCCCTGCTTTGACCTGAGCATAAAAAGAATGTGGTTGCTATTCTACTTCCCTTTTCTAAATCTCATGCAAAACATTTTTGGTAGCCCACGCTAGCCTGGATCTATGTAGGAAAGAGAATTCTTAGAAATGTTCCAGCTTAACTAAATTGGCTCAATACAAATTCATCACAAACATAACCACCATGAATTATAATGTCAGCAGAGTTGTTTCATGTTTGTTGGTGAAGCAGAATGTTTTCTCATCTTTTCTTGTGTGTTGTCTTTGTTTCTGTCTTCTCACATGTGGCAGCCAGACAGGTGCACTGTTTGGTTCATCCTTTATGAAAAAAACTTGCCTTTCAGCTGTGAGAAGGACAGTCAAATGACAGCTTCTAGCTGTAGGATCTTTGAGATCTACTGCAGCTTTTGAGTAGAGACCACATTCTTCCCAGGCAGCCCCCATCCAATGACTGAGGACAGAAGGTACTAGGACTTGGTTGTTTCTACCCAACTGAGACTTGGTGATGGTATTTGTTTTCTAGAGCTGTGTATTAGTCTGTTATCACACTGCTGATAAAGACATATCAGAGACTGGGTAATTTATAAAGAAAAGAGGTTTAATTGACTCATAGTTCTGTAGGGCTGGGGAGGCCTCAGGAAACTTACAATCATGGCAGGAGAGGAAGCAAGCACATCCTTCTTCACAGGGCAGAAGCAAGAAGTGCCAAACAAAAGGGGGGTAATTCCCTCATAAAACCATCAGATCTCGTAAGAACTCACTATCATGAGAACAGCATGAGAGTAACTACCCCCATGATTAAATTACCTCCCACTAGGTCCCCCCCATGACACATAGGGAGTATGGGAATTACAAATCATGATGAGATTTTAGTGGGGACACAGCCAAATGATATCAGGCTGCCATAATAAATACCACAGGCTGCCAGTCTGTTGCCATAATTCCCTCTTCTTTTGGGGAGGCCAATCTTTTTCTCTTAAAGCTTTCAGCTGATGGGATGAAACTCACCTACATTATGAAGGATAATTGGCTTTACTCAAAGTCTGTTGATTTAAGTGTTAATCTCAATTTAAAGATTCCTTCACAGAAATATCTAATGTTTAACCAAATACCTGGACACCACAGCCTAACTAAGCTGACACATAAAATCAACCATCACAGTGATATTTGCTTCAGAACTCCTCATGGGATTGGCTGAGACTGTCAGATTTGCATAGCAGTCTGAGAATCTCCATGAACAGTTTTGATTCAGGATTTGGCGTAAGTCAAACCTTGAAAAAGAAGCTGGAGTCTGCAAGGTAAATAAGGTTGGGAAAAATCATTCTAGCAAAAAACAAACAGAAAAAAACCACCAAAAACCTCTATTTTTTCTGGCATGGAGTCTGACAGGAAACGGAAAGTAACTTGGCAAAAGAGATCAGATAACAAAGTACTTCACAAATTACCTAGTATGGCAGCTTTTTTGGCTTTTTCAGAAACTAGTTCATGATAGCAGTGCTAAATACTATTAAAAACTGTATTGTTGCAAGTTTAACTTATACACCTTGTATAGGAATTACGTCTTCTATTGCTTTTATTGGTGTTTTGATTGCTAAGAACATTAACTTTTTTGTTTTTTAAATAAAACTAACTTTCTTGCAAGAATGACTTTCACCCAAGGCAATTCCCACAAGAAATTGCCAATAGGTAAAAGAAGGAGAGTAGCACAAACCAGGGAGAGAATTATCAGAGGTAGTTAATTCTGATAATTAATTTATAGTATACACATGATCCTCAGAATAGAAAGGGGACACACTAAGACCTCCTATACAAAATGGAATGTTGAGGGTTATTCAGAAAAATCTCATGTTCATGGTTCAACTTTTAGAGTCCACAGACCTGAGGAGTATGTTTCTAAAAAGAGAAAATAGTATATAACATACCACATTGATTTACACTGTCAGTCTCTGAACTTCAGCTCCTTCCTTCTTTTCTCCCTTCCTTCATTCCATAAGCATTTATCAAGTATTAACAATGTGCCAGACACAGCCTGTAGCTCAGAATAGGAAAGGGAGATATAAAGGAATGAATACAAAAAACATGAAGAGGTATTCATCTTTTAGTTATACAAATAACTAAACCTTAAGTAATATAGA
The DNA here is from genome assembly GCA_004027715.1 of Plecturocebus donacophilus. Classification (NCBI taxonomy): domain Eukaryota; kingdom Metazoa; phylum Chordata; class Mammalia; order Primates; family Pitheciidae; genus Plecturocebus; species Plecturocebus donacophilus. The sequence continues at coordinate 26,193 of PVKP010019919.1, read as the reverse complement.
AATCTATAGAAAATCTGGTCTACAACCCTAAAACAAATATAACTATGAACTTAATAGTAATGTATATATATAAGTTTGCTAACCGAAAAGTGACTCTTAAAGATTTGGAATCTTCAAGTATACACTTTCTGGAGAATTTAATGAGGTTTATATGGATAGAAATAAAATTTCAAAGGAAAGCCCATATGTGATATATTCTAGCTAAATTGTCAGAATGTGGACAGTTTTCTTAATGCTGACATCATCATTGTCACTTTGCCTTTAGTAATCATCATTCTCTTATCCCTTATGAAATATGTGTTGTTAATTAAATTATTACAAATAAAATTTGTTCTAGGTATATCCAACTATGAGGCAGAATAATATCATTCTTAATAATTTAACTCAAGTTCATCAATAGATAGATATATTGTTTTTCCTTTTTCTTTAGATTCAAGTATCACTTTTTTTTTTTTTTGAGACAGTCTCACTCCATCACCAGGAGCCGGGCTGGAGTGCAGTGGCGTGACCTCGGCTCACTCCAACCTCCGCCTCCCGGGTTCAAGCAATTCTTCTGCCTCAGCCTCCTGAGTAGCTGGGACTACAGGCGCGTGCCACCACTCCCAGATAATTTTTTTGTATTTTTCGTAGAGACAGGGTTTCACCATGTTGGCCAGGATGGTCTCGATCTCTTGACCTCATCATCCGCCTGCCTCGGCCTCCCAAAGTGCTGGGATTACAGGTGTGAGCCATGGCGCCTGGCCAAGTATCACTTTTTAATAATAGCATTTAGTTTAGTAAGTCACAAAATTGCCAACAAGGCTTGCCAACTTAATTATTCATATGGGATATTATTTATGACTACATAACAAATGTATAATGTATATTACATATCAAATGTATATGTATATTACATAACAAATATTTACCATCTCACAGTTTCTATGGGTCAGGAATCTGGGCAAGGTTTGCCTGTGTGCCTCTGATTCAGGGGTCCCTCAAACGGCTGCAGTCAAGGTCTTGGTCAGAGCTGCAGACAGATCAAGGCTATGTTGGGCTTCCTAATTTACTCACAAGGCTGTTAGCTGATGACATTAGTTCTTTGCCATCTCAGCCTCTCACAACATGGCAAATCTGCTTTCTTTGCAAATTTCTTGCTTTCCCCAGAGTGAGGAAAATGAGTGAGAGAGAAAGAGAAAGCGAGAAAATAATAATCATTTTGTAACCTGATTCTCAGGAGTGACATCCCAGCACTTTTGCCATCTTCTCTTTATTAGAAGGCGGTTGTTAGGCCCAGTTCACACTCAATCAGAGGACATTGCACAGGCTGTAAATACTCGGAGGCTGGCCTCATAGGGGCACTTTACAGGCTGCCTACCAAGTATGATAAAGCCAGTTGGCTTTACTTTTCATGTTTTCAAATAGTAACGTAAAACTACATTATATCATAATTGTGATAATGGCTTTTAAATTGAGTCTTATGTTCCAACAACACTGACAAACGTTTCTGCCTGAGCCCTAGCCCTGGGCATGTGGGTTGTTAGCTTTTAGAGATAGGGGATGGTGAATCATGCTACTTCTCACAGTTTGTCCTTCCCTTCCTACTCTCATCATGCTCACTGTGGGAAAAGTACATGGCCATCTCGCTAACTTTAGGTTTGGTCATGTGACTTGCTTTGACCAATGGGACTTGGGGGGAAGGAACACTATTCCTGTGCTGAGCAGAAGTTTTAAAAGGCATGCTGTGTTCCCACTTATCCCCTTGTATCCCTGCCTTTTAGTAAGAAAAACACAGAATGAGAGACACAGAGCACAGACCTCAACCAGAGCCAAGCCTAAGTCAGATGTGTCACATTTATGCTGCCAATCTGAAGGCAGAAATATTTATCTGTTGTTGTAAGCCTCGGAGGCCTGGGAGACTGCTTCACTGCTGCAGCAAAAGTTGACTGGTGCAAATGGAGACAGCGGGTATACTAGAGCAAGCAAACATCCCAAGGTGTGTCTACTACTTCCAGTGTTCTGTTTCTAGGTCCTACCGAGAGTGATTAAAGCCCAGTCCCCATAGGCATTTGTATTGGATGATGCTGTTTTTCTAGAGGTTCCATCCCCAAAGCTTGCGGTATAACTTTGGCACAATCCTCAGGGCCCTCAGTAAAGACTTACAAACTGTAAAAATATATATATATATATATATATATATATATATATATATAATCAGTAATTTCTAGGTATTGTGCTTAAACTGGGCAAATATTCAGTTTTCTAAAATTTTAGATATTATATTTTGCCTCTCTTAAAAACTTTTCTATTTGGCTTACTTTGTGATCTAGATATTGTCATTGAATTCAAATAGCAAAAGAGGAGACTTTTAAAATGAAATAATATGCATGCTGGCTATTATTATCTCAGCAGGGTAGCTGTTTACATAGTCAAATGATTGTGCTATATACTTGAACACAGAGGGAAAGACATGAAAGGGACTGGGTAAACAACATGTTGCCTCTAAAGATCTCTGGGGACGCTGGTGTAAATCAAGCAATTATAGTCCTTACCTGAAAAACAAATGTTGAAGAGATTAGAAGACACTCATTCTTGTGGTTAATTTTTAAAACATTTTTTTGTTTCATTTATTTGTTTTTTAACTCCTTGCCTGCATATGTGAAGAAAAGTCAAGGGCTGCAAAATCGTTTAGCACTACCAGATCAGAAATCATCTTGAATAGAACATTGGGTTATCCAGTTATATCTTGCATGTGTGCATGTGTATGTGTAGTCTAAACCTGTATTATCCAGAGTGATTGCCCAGGCTTCCAAATTCCTTTATCGATAGCTCTGCCTTCTGTTCTGTGACCTAATAGTCTAATAGCTATATAATATATAATTCAGGGACCCAAAAAGGTGATATATTCAAAATTACATTAGGAAAAACAATTATTCACCTGGCAAATGAAAACCTTTGGTTAGATTATCAGTGTATCATGTAATAGAGATCAATTTCCACATAATTTTCTAAAGTCGTGATGCTCTGTGAATCTGCCCTCTCCCAATGACTTCAATTATTTCTCTATAAAATGTTTTAATTTTAGTATGAAAAGAAGAATTTGCACCCATACTTAATTTAATCTTTCACTCCTCTCTCGGTTCCTTTTCTGCCCCCTCCATTCCCTTTCTGCCACATTGTTATCATCCTACTTACAATCTAGTGCCTGAACTACAGCACAGGTTTCCAGCCAGCCTTTCCTTCTCCAGGCTCATTTCCCTTCAGTTCATTTCCCAGTGAGACACCACATCACCCCGAGAACTTCAAAATGAGAGAAACTCTTCCCCATTATAAAAAGTCATGCTCAAGCTTCATGAGCAGGAACAGAGATAGACATCATGAGGTAAAAGCAGGATTATTCCGAGGGCTGTGGGAAGCCTCTCCTCTGGAACCTCTTAGAACACATTATCCAAATACATTTTGCCCAAAGAAAGACGAAACATGGAACAAGGATGTGTGAAACTGACAAGGGCTGGTCATCTCTAGAGGTTCAAAAGGGAGAGTTCCAGAGGCCATCAAATAAGGGCCCTTCCAAGACCCATCTTCGGGCCAATTCAAAATGATAGTTCTGCTGGGGAGCTCTTGAAAACTACCTCGCTCATATCAATATCTGATCTCTACCTGCAGAGATTCTGATTTAATTCACCTGGGTGGCACCCAGCCTTGGCATTTTAAAAATACCCTCTAGGAGATTCTAATCCAGGCTAAGAATCTCTGATAAACTCTAAATTCCTATTGTAAAACAGGCCAGCAGGCTATCTCAGTTTCATGTCTGCCAGTAGCTCCAAAGCCAAGAAACAATTCATCCCAATTCCATGTTGACTGGGCAATCCCTTGATTTCCCTGAGCCTGGGTGTAGAAAGAGTTTACATCCATCAGAGAAACTAAGCTTGAGTCCTTATGATGGTTCTTTTGTATATTCTAAAAGAGCTTCTCATAATGATTTTCCATTCTATTCATGGAAATAATATATTATTAACAGAATTTCCAGGCTAGGTGACAATTATATTTCTCACATTAAATAAATTGGAATTTCTGTGTTTATTTTGGTCTCCTGTGAATTTCAGTTGTCATTATTTTGTCTTTTCTTTTTAATGGAAACAAGGTCTTTGCCAGGAGCCTTCAAAGTAGAAAATTCAGAAAGTAGAAGTTTCAGTGACTTTCCTTAGAGATTCTGCTATACTACTGTCATCTGCTCCCAGTGTCTGTACCTTGCAACTAAATGAAATCTTTCTTTTTCTTTCTTTCTTTTCTTTTTTTTTTTTTTTGAGATGGAGTCTTGTTCTTTCACCCAGCTGGAGTACAGTGGTGCAATCCCAGCTCACTGTAACCTCTGCTTTCTGGGTTCAAACGATTCTCCTACCTCAGCCTCCTAAGTAGCTAAGATTATAGGTGCTCGCCACCACGCCTGGCTAGTTTTTGTATTTTTAGTAGAGATGGGGTTTTACCATGTTGGCCAGGCTGGCCATGAACTCCTGACCTCAAGGGATCCATCTGCATCGGCCTCCCAAAGTGCTGGGATTACAGGTGTGAGCCACCACAGCCAGCCTAAATGAAATCTTTCTGAAGTGAAGTTCTGATTACATTGCAGTTCTTCACAAAAACTTCCAGGACTTCCTCACTGCTTTCTGCTTCAATCTGCCTTTCCTTTCTCAGTGCTTCCATTAAGAACTCAACTCTATGCCACAGGCAAACTGAAGCATATAAACTTCAGTTTCCTGCTTCTTAATTTTAAGCTTAAACTGGTCCCTTATTTGTCACCTCCACTCTCTTATTAATCCCTACCATTTTTCCTGGTGAATTCAATTGAATTTTAAAATATGATTTCATCTCTGCTGCCTGCCTCCATCACCCCAGTCATAAATGAACTATTTCTTCTGTACATGCTTCATTGGAACAATTCCAACCTGTTTCTTCAGTCTAGAACTCTCTCCTTGCCCTACCTACTTCCACTCATATTGTATTCAAGTTTGAACTTACACCTTTTCCCTACGGAGGCCTTTCCTGACTCCCAGACTTCAATGAAATCCCTGATGTATGTCCCCAGTGATGTTCTCTACTCCTTAAAGTAGTCACCACATTCCAATTACTTACTCAGAGGCTCTGATTCTTGTTCATTCCATAAATCTAAGGACAAGCCTATCTTATTCACTGCTGAATATTAAGCCTCTAGCCTAGTACCTGGCACACAGTAGATGGTAAGTTTGTATTTGCCAACTGGATGTTGAATAAATTCAATTTCAATTCAATGAATTTTATTAAGCTCCTGTAATGTGCCAGGCACTGTTCTAGGTGCTTGAGAGAACAGTGAATAAAGAAGACAAAGATCCCTTTCCTTATGGAGTTCAGATTCTAGCAGAGAGTGACAGATGATAAAGATGATAAATCAGTGGTATAGTATGTTAGAAAGTCATATGTGCCGCAGAAAAATGAAAAAGAAAAGCAGGAATCTTGGAAGTGCGCGATTTGCAGTACTAAGTAAGGCGGTCTGGGTGAGTCCCATTGCAATGTTGGTATTTGAGCAAAGACTTGAAGGAGCTGAGGGAGTCATTCATGTGGACATCTGGAAGGAGAGTCTTCCAGGTGGAGGAACAGCCAGTGCAAAGGCCCTGAGTTAAAAGCATTCCTGGTGTTTGGGAGGAATGGCAGCAGACAGTGTACCTAGAGCAGAGTAAGCAAGGAAGAGAATAATAGGAGGGAAGGTCACATCATCTGGGGCCTATCTGGATGTTTGTAACGACTTTGATTTTTGTATGGAGTGAAAAGAGAAGACATTTCAGGACTCTGAACAGAAACATGACAAGATGTGGCTTATGTTTTAAAAGAATTACTCTGGCAGCTAGGTTGATTCTAGAGTCCAAAGGAGAGGGTCAAAGGCATAAGTGGAGAAAGCAGTTGAAAGGTAGGAGAATCAGACAGGACCAGGGTATGTGGCCCAGAGTGGTAGCAGAGGAGATGCTCAGAAGTAGTCAAATTTGGCATTTTTGAGACAGAGTCTCACTCTGTCACAAAGGCTGGAGTGCAGTCATTTTGGCTCACTGCAACCTCCACCTCCTGGGTTCAAGCGATTCTCCTGCCTCAGCCTCCCAAGTAGCTGGAACTACAGGTGTGCGCTACCCAACCTGGCTAATTTTAGTATTTTTAGTAGAGACAGGGTTTCACCATGTTGGGCAGCCTGGTCTCACACTTCTGACCTCAGGCGATCTGCTTGCCTCGGCCTCCCAAAGTACTGGGATTATAGGCATGAGCCACTGCACCTGGCCAAATTTTGCATTTTTTAAAAGGTAGAGCCAATAAGATTTTCTGACAGACTGCAATATATGATGTGAGAGAAAGAGGGGAACCACAGATGAGTCCAAGGTTTTTATCATGAGTACATGGAACAAAAGAGTTGGCATAAACTGAGAAGGGAAAGTTGTGGATTGATGGTTTTGGGGGAAGTGGGAATAAGGAGTTCAGTTTTTGACATGTTGAATCAAAGATGTTTATTAGACATTCAAGTGGGGGTGTGAAGAACCCAGTTGGACATATGAATCTCAAGTTCAGAAAAGAAGTCTAAGTTGGAGATAAATTTGGGAGTCATCAGCATGAACATAGTATTTAGAATAATAAGCCTAGATGAAATCATCAAGAGGGTAAGGAAAGAAGAGGACCAATGTCCAAGTTCTGGGATACTCTCACATAAAGAAATCTAAGAGAAGAGGATGAACCAATAAAAGACATAAAAACAGACCAGACTAAGTGAGGAGGAAACCCAAGAAACTGCATTGTCCTGGAAGCCAGAGGAAGTCAGTATTTCAAGGGAGAAAGATTGTGACAAATGCTGCTAACAGGTCAGATAAGGACTGAGAACTGGCCATTAGATTTAGTAACTGGTCATTAGTGAGCTTTATGGAACCCGTTTTGGAAGACTGGTGGAGTAAGAGCCTGTTTAGAGTAAAGAGAAAATGGAAGGAGATGAATCTGAGGATGAATGAATGCATGGACACCTATGACCTTTATCTCATTCTACCTTTTGTTATCATCATTATGTTTTCATTTTGTCTCTTAGATTATGAACTCCTTGAAACAGAAAGAGGCTGTGTCTATGACAACTACATAGCTGCCATGGAACCTGGCACAGTGCTAGCACACAGCAGGGGCTCAATAAATGTTGCTGAACTGACCATTAAATGAAGATAGTCAGGTGAAATTAAGTTCCTCCTTATCCTTTTGATGCTCATTCTTATTCTTTATAATTCTATTCTCCCACCCAGGCTCCCAGGTACTCTGAATTCTCCTGCCACCTTCTCTCTGCTCCAGCCTTTCTCTTCCCCTCTTCCTGTCTCACTTCCCCTCTTCCTATCTCACCTGCTTGACAATTTGCCCACACTGAGCCTATTCCCTCAGGAAGGTAATGGAAGTAAGAACAGTATGAGGACAGCTGATTTCATAACAGAACTCCAACTATCATTTGATGTCAACTACTATTCAGTAAAATCCACCTAAGAAAGGTACCTATTCTGAGGCTGGGCAGTAAAGGCCAGCAGAAGCCAGATCTCACAATATAGTGAAAAGAATTTGAAATATGAAAGTGTATTGTTTTTCTTCATTTAATCTGAATCACACACATCCAACAATGAATATTAATTCATGGTTTCTAATAGAATAAGAAAACAGCCTAAAATAAATGAAAGTACCACAGAGCTGTTCTTAATTGCCTTCTTAATATATTAGCTTTTAAAGTTGTAAAATAGTTTTATATTTTTTCAAATGAAGCATGGACCTGTCTGTCTAATGATTTAATGTACTTTCTTCAAATTAGGTTCTGTAATGGGTTAATTTTAGGCTGCATATATTCTTAAGTTAATTTTGGAGTATAGGATTTGAATAGCCAAATTTTATTCATTCATTTATTTAAGGAATATTTATATATGTTAGACACTACGATCTTAAACATAACAACAAAAATACATTAAAAGTGAAGACCAGATAAGATCACTTTGTTGCCCATTGGGATAGATAGGTTAAAACTATATTTCCTCTTATTTCTTTTCTAACCTCTCCTTTGCAATTAAGAATTTCAATTATGATACTCAAACATTTATACAAATATATTTTAGTACTTCAATTCCCATATAGGAGTATAATGTTATTTCAAATGAGAGCATGAAAGTACAAAGAAAGAAACTGACTTAGTTCATGTTATTTGACAACCAATGTGCAAGCAACAGAATTATCCAGGCATGAATTCTGAAAGCAGCTTGATAAATACTTTCCACTAGGATGAAAGCAAGATCTGTATAAATTCAATAAAGCAAATTATTTCCACAGGGAGAATGCACACAGGAAGGGTACTGGGAACATTTTTGTCATCTAGGTATCTTATTTTTCCAGACAATTAGCCAAAAAGGACAACATAATTTTTTTTTATCTTGTTCTACAAAGCCTGCCCAGAAGCCAAAGATAAGCATTTGGGGTGACTGACAAGTTTCAGTAAGGAGAATGGAGCTGAGTATAATCTGTAAACAATATAGCCACCAAAGAATAAGAGTGTATACATTATATATTTGTTAATATTTCAATCAAAAGAAACTGGAAAAAAATGAAGAAGTGAATCATAAGTACTGAGTTTATTCAGGAAACAAAAGGATAATCAGCTCAACAAAGTATAATAGTCATGGTTCAGCTCATCCCTGAAACTCCATGTGGTCCAGGCTAAGTAGCATCAGCTGTAGCAATTCAAGGTCCCTTGGCTCTCGTATTATTCAGGCAATTTTGCAATAAGATAAAGAGTTAAAATAAGCTAGCCTTTTCCATTTCCCTTTGCACCCCTTCCCCCACAATCAAGCTATCAGAACAGCAAAACAAAACCAAAACAGTCTCTATAAGAACACTTTATGAGTTTCCTCTCTGTCATTATTCTCTTTTGGCTGAGCAATCTTTTTTTTTGACAACAGAGTATTTATCTTCTTTGCAATTCCTGTATTCATGGTCTTATGCCATCCACTGTGGTAATAATTTAGCTGGATAAAAGGTACAGACAAGGTCCATTTTGAAAGTCAATTTGCAATTTTTGCGTTTTAAACTTTTTTCTCATCTCCTAAATTCATTTCAGATAGATTAAAAGATTGACTAATAGAATACTAAAGCTTAGAAATCAGAATAAAATATAATTTAACAGCTTGCAGACTGTGAAAAGATATTTTTATAAATTACAAGCTTAGGAACAATAGATAAAATAATGGAATGAACGTATTGATAGATTTGAATGCATACAAATAATAACATTTGCACATAGAAACAAAAAAGAGTTAAAATCTATTTTATAGAAAGCTCGTGGAGGAGAATCCTTTCACTGTGGCATCGCCAGATCTCCTATTATTGCTCTTATCATACTATAAAGACCTTTTCTAATGCACTTTACAAGAAAATCCTCAGTACCAATCAAAATAAATGAATAAATTTTAAATCAAAGCCAATTACAGAAGACCAAATAAATGAGAAAAAATGCTAAACTTTATAGCTAATGAGCAAAGCCATGAATAGTCAATTATCATGAGCAGTAAGCCAATTACTTAATAAACATGGGAAAATATTTCAGTCTCATTAGTGAACAAAGAAATGCAAATCAACCAGTGAGGTGCACTTTTTCTTTCTATTGAATTAGTAAAATATATGATTATACAAATGGCTGGTGAGAATACAAAATAGTGGATATTATGGTACATTCTAGTGACTGTACAAATTACTTCAATATTTTTGAACTCTATGATGGCACTATGGATAGAAAACTAGGAAAATGTTCTGTTTCTGCTTTCTGCCAAGATGATACTAGCCTGGGTTATAGACTCCTACCCCAACAGCAATGTTGAAGTAACTGTAAACGTAACAGGGAGGTATGGATTCCAGAAACCAGTACCAATAACCATCAGTGAAAAATCTCTGGGAAGATTAAATCTGTCCTAAACATTATGAGGGGTTGGATGGTTCAGCCTGATGTGGAGAGTGTCTGCAAATGGCAAAGAGAGGATAGGCAGAAGAAAGTTTGATAAATTCTGCCACTGTCTCTGTTTTGGTTTGTCTTAGAACAATCATTATCTGCCCTTTCTCCTCTACTAGAGCTCTAAAGGCAAAATCAGAGCAGCATTAAAGTCCTGCTGGAGAAAGGTGTTCATGGAAACAGACTGTGTCAATCTCTCAGCTTTACTCTTCGAAAGCCTTAGGCCTAGAACTTCAACCTAGTGTATTCCCAATGCTGCTCTTTCCTAAGGGCCAAAGGGAAAGCCTAGGAGTAGCAGCAGGAGATCAGCAGTGGTTCTTTTGTGCCTGAGGCTCTATATCCTTGACTCATTTTCTCTCTTGTCCTTAAACACATCTGGACTGACATAGACTTTGGTGCATATTACTGGAGAGAATAGCTGATACCCTCAGGGGAACATAAGCTCAAAGGCCAAAATAACAGGGGAATTATTCAACTGTCTAAAAAAAAAAAAATCTCATAAACTGAAAAATACCTATCATCTGAGTTAGAAATATTAAAACAGAAATCTTGAGAATTTAATATAGTATGGGATAGATACAGAGATAGGTTGCTAAGGAGCAAGATACTGAAGTAAAACATCGGAAGAACTCTGCCAGAAAGCATCAAGAAATGATAAAGAAATGAAACAGAAAAGGAAACTGAGCCATTTAAACGGGCAGGACCAACATTCAGATAATGAGAGACCCCAAAGGAAGAAGCAATAAGGATGAAGAGGGGAAATACTTAAGAAATAATTTTGGATAAAGCTTTTAAAAAGATGAAAGATTTCAGATGGAAAAGAGAAATAAAGAAATATTCAGAGATGATAATTAAGTTTAAAAATATAAAAGACAAAAACTATAAAAGCAAAGAACATATCAACAGAAAGGAATAAAAACATCGCATCAAAATTTTAAAATAAGCAACATGAGACAGAAAACGGCAATAAAGTAAAATTTTTAAGTGAGTAAAAAAAAATTCCAAAACTAGAATTTAATATTCAGCCAGATTGCCAATCAAATTTGAAAATACAAGAAAAATATTCTCATGTTGTACAAACCTCAGAAGGTCTACTATAAAAAGATTCTTAATGAAGACACTTGTGAAGAAAGAACAAAAAGTCTAGAATCTAGGGCAAGAGATATGGGAAGCCTTGGTGGTCTAATAACTTATTAAAGTCTATTTTTTTATTTTTAAAAATCAGAACTAAAGAAAATTTAAAAATCCAAAATAAACAAAAATTAAAATTCTAGATATTAACAATATAAGTGGGTTAGGAGGTGGGGAGTACTACAAGCACAGGAGAGTGTGTCAAATTAGTTTTCTTGTTGGGATTAATTTTTGAACACTGATAAACTTAAGAAATCAACAAGTGCAAATAAACCTGAGTATGGGTATTAAGTTAAAGACAAAATCAAACAAAAAAAATTATAGCTATTAGATGAAGAAAAGTCATTTAAACTGTCAAATGGAAAAGAACAAAGGAAAAAAAAGAAACAAAAATAAGATGTCCATGTCTTTGGCCGGGCACGATGGCTCATGGCTGTAATCCCAGCGCTTTGGGAGGCCAAGGTGAGCAGATCACCTGAGATCTGGCATTCGAGACCAGCCTGACCAACATGATGAAACCCCATCTCTACTAAATATACAAAAATTAGCTGGGTGTGGTGGCAAGTGCCTGTGATCCCAGCTACTTAGGAGACTGAGGCAGGAGAATCACTTGAACCTGGGAGGGGGAGTTGCAGTGAGCGGAGATCATGCCATTGTACTCCAGCCAAGGTGACAGAGTGAGACTCCATCTCAAAACAAATAAACAAACAAAAAACAACAACAACAAAGCAATGTACATGTCTTCATCCCTGGAACCTGTGACAATGTTAGGTTATATTGAAAATGGGATTTTTAAGTCACAGATATAATTAAGGTTGCTAATCAGCTGGCTTTAATAGGGATATTATCCTGGATTATTCCAGTGAGCCCAATATAATTCTAGAGGTCCTTATTAAGTAGAAGAGGGAGGCAGAAGAGAGAGTCAGACAAAGAGATGTGTTAATGGAAGCAGGGTCAGAGAGATGTTACATTGCTGGCTTTGAAGGTAGAGGGAAGGGGCCATGTGTTGAGGAATGTGGGTGACCTCCAGAAGCTGGAAAAAAAAAAGATTTCTTCCTTGTTATGAATCTGTGCCTCCAAAATTTATAGGTTGGAACTTAAATCCCAAGGTGATGGTATTAAGAATCAAGGAACGTGGGTGGCCTCCAGCAGCTGGAAAAAAAAAAAAAGAAATCGTTTCTTCATTGCTATGAATCTGTCCCTCCAAAACTTATAGGTTGGAACTTAAATCCCAAGGTGATGGTATTAAGAAGTGGGGACTGTGGGAGGCAGTTAGGCCTTGAGGGCTCTGCTTTCATGAATGAGATTAATGCTCTTATAAAAGAGGCTTTAGAGAGATGCCTATCCTGTCTCTTCTGCCACGTGAAGTTACAGCATTTGTCCCTTTTTTCTTGTCTGCCATGTGAGAACACAGCATTTATACCCTCCAGAGGATACAAGATGCCATCTTGGCAACAGAGAGTAAGCCCCTACTAGATACCGAACCTGCTGATACTCTGATCTTGGACTTCCCACCCTCTAGAACTGTGAGGAATAAATTGAGATTACTTATAAATTACTCAGTCTGTGGTATTCTGTTATAGCAGCAGGAATGGACTAAGACACTTCCCTAGAGCCCCCAAAAGGAATGCAGCCCTGCTGACACTTTGATTTTAGCACAGCAGCAGCTGTGTTAGAATTCTGACCTACAGAAGTGGACATCAGAAATTTGAGTTGTTTGAAGCCACTGTTTGCAGTCATTTGTTGTAACAGCAATAGAAAATGAACATAACAGGGAAGTACAATCCTACTGTGTATCTGGATGGAGGAAGAAGTGGAAATATTTGATGACTAGTACTAACGACTATCACAGAAGAGAAAATATTATTTTCACAGAATAATTATTTGCACAGGATGATTGCTTACCTAGAAAAAACCCTCAGAATCAATATAACTCTCTGAACAAACAGGAACATTCAACAAGTTTGTTGAATACAATAGCAACATTAAAAAATCATAGTCCATAAGAAACTAGATACCATTCACAAGAATTAACTTATGCATGAATATGCAAGATGGCAAATAAGAATTAATTTATGCATGAATATACAAGATCTCTTTGGGGGAAAATCTTAAGTCTCTAATAAATGACATAGAAGATAGTCTAAGAAGAAAGAAATATAAAATAGCTCCCCCAAATTGTCTATATCATATTCACTGGAACTTGTGAATGTGTTACCTTACACGGTGAAATGGACTTTGCTCATTTAAGTTAACGTTTAGCAATCTAATTCTCAGATTTCTGAAGAGGCTTAAAAATTGGGAATTCAGGGTATCTTGGAAGGCAGCACTGCTGAGCTGAGTTGGCTGAAGAAGATAGGTTTGAAGTCCTAAGGTCATACAATTTAGCCCCAGATCACCTTCCCAACTCTGCACAGCTTTCTGCCTCTCCCTATGCTACATCACATTTCTATTTCTGTGAACAAAGCACCCAGAGCTGCATGGTAAAACAGCAGTGATTTATTATTTTTAACAATCCTATATGTTGGCTGTTTCTTTTATTCTCATCTGAGGCTACTCTTGAGGCTACATTCAGTTAAGGATGACTGAAGGATATCTGGGCCTCTTTATGTAGTCTCAGGGCCTATTTCTACATGTGCTTACTTATCATTCAGTAATCAGCTTGGACTTATCATATAACCATAGGTGGGTTCCAAGACAGCAAGCTCATCCATGCAGAGGTATGATTCACTGAAGGCCATTAACGTAACAATCTACTATGCCCATTGTCTTAGTCCATTTTTGCATTGCTGCAAAGAAATATCTGAGGCAGGGTAATTTATAAGGAAAAGAGGTTTAATTGGCTCACAATTCTGCAGGCAGTACAAGCATAATTTCAGCATCTGCTTCTGGTGAGGGCCTCAGGAATCTTCAATCGTGGCGGAAGGTGAAAAGAGGGCAGGTAGTGTCATATGGTGGGGGGTGGGGTAGGGGGTAGGTGCCACACATTTTGAACAGACAGAATTTTCAAGAACTCAACTCACTCATCATCAAGGGGATGGTACTAAGACATTCATGAAGGATCTGTCCCCATGATTCAAGCACCTCCCACTACGCCCGCCTCCAACACTAGACTTGGTATCTGAGGTGTATGGGCACAAATAAGAGTGGGAATTAATACAAACTCAGTGGTTAGACTTTCAGCTGCCTTATCCCCAAGTTTCTAGCATGCTGGCAGCCAGAATTATTCCTACAAGGTAGAAGTTTAGATTATTCTTCTCTGCAAGATACATATCAGCCTTAGGAAAAAGGTCTAAATAGTGATAGTTGGAAAAGTACTAATGAAATAGGTAGTGTTCATCAGAACTCTCCAAGGAGAGTCTGGCCAGTTAGTAAGCTCTCCTATGAATACAAGCTGCTGCTAGACAGCTTTTTTTTTTTATTTGACAGGGGCTCACTCTGTCACCCAGGCTGGAGTGCAGTGACAATCACAGCAGCTCACTACAGCCTCAACCTCCCAGGATGAAGCAATCCTCCCATCTCAGCCTCCCAAGGAGCTGGAATTACAGGTATATACCACTATACTCAGCTAATTTTTATATTTTTGGTAGAGAAGGTGACATGGTTTTGCTGTATCCCCACTCAAATCTCATCTCAAATTGTAACTCCCATAATTCTCACATGTCATGGAAGGAACCCAGTGGGAGGTGATTGAATTATGGGGGTGGGTCTTTCCTGTGCTGTTCCAGGGATAGTGAATGAGTCTCATGAAATCTGATGGTTCTAAAAATGGGAATTTCCCCGCACAAGCTCTCTCTCTCTGCCTGCTGCCATCCATGTAAGACGTGACTTGGTCCTCCTTGCCTTTCACCTTCCATCATAATTATGAGGCCTTCTCAGTAACGTGGAACTGTAAGTCCAATGAACTTCTTTCTTTAGTAAATTTATCAGTCTCAGGTAGGTTTTTATCAGCAGTGTGAAAACGGACTCATACAGAGGGGTTCTCACTATGTGGACCAGGCTGGTCTCAAACTTCTGGCCTCAAGTGACCCTCCTACCGCAGCTTCTTAAAGTGCTGAGATTATAGCTGTAACCCACCATAATCAGCTTCTTAATGCCTGTTTTTAAATAAAAATAAATGGCCAAGGATTGCCACATACTTTTAGTAGCTTCTTTCTATTTAATTGCTTAGACATGTCACAGTTTATACAACTGATCCTCTATTATCGGAAATGTTGATTGCTTTTCTACTTTACTATTATAAGTGATGTTGGAACAAATATTATTCTACATACATCTTTGTATGCCTGTCTGATTATTTTCTTGAAAAAATTCTGAAAAGTGGAATGTTTGTGTCAAAAGGTAGGCATTTTAATAGGTTTCTGAGGCACATTATCAAACGGGTATGTTATCTTAATGCAGTTTATTAATCTATTGCTATGTGACAAGTTATCTTAAATCATAGTAGCTTAAAATGATAGTAGAAATTTATTATACTTATCTTCCTATGGATCAGAATTTCAGAAATAGCTTACCGGGATGTTCTAGCTTAGGATTTTTTTATGAGGCTGTGGTTAGGATGTTGTGCTGGGCTATGCTACTGCCATTTGAAGACCAAGAGAGGGAGTCAGGTGAAAGCTATTCTTTTTATAAGTTAACTTCAGAAGTCACATAGCATCACTTTTCTATTTGTTAGGAATGAGTCACTAAAATTGGTCCCCATTTGGGGTGTTGCAAATAATTTGTTGACATATTTTAAAACCATCATGCTCAGAAAAATTGTTTTAAGTATTGAAGTATTTCACTCTTAAAATAATAGACACGCATTTGTACTTCAATGTACTGATTAAAAAATCCATATTTAAAAATACCTTATGTGGGCTGAGCATGGTGGTTCATGCCTATAATCCTAGTGCTTTGGGAGAATGAGGTGAGAGGATCACTTGAGACCAGGAATTTGAGACCAGCTTGGGCAACACAGTGAGATCTCACTTCTACAAATTAAAAAAGTGCCTTCTAAGATTGTGTTCTTCCATTTGTGTTGCTAATATAAAGGAGTACCTGAGACTAGATAATTTATAACAAAAAGAGGTTTTATTTGGATCACAATTCTGTAAGCTGCAAAAGAAGGATGGCACCAGCATTTGCCTCTGGTGAGGGTTTCAGAAAGCTTATACTCACAGCAGAAGATGAAGGGGAGCCAGCATATCACATGCTGAGAGTGTGAGCGACAGAGAGAGGAGGAGGTGCCAGACTGTTTTAAATATCCAGCTCTTATGTGAATTAACAGAATGAGAACTCACCCATTACCAAGGGGATGGTGCTAAGCCATTCATGAGGGATCTACCCCATAAACACACATCTCCCACTAGGCCACACCTCCAATACTGGAGATCACACTTCAACATAAAATTTGGAAAGGACACACATCTAAACCATATCATGCTTCTGCTGGATGCCCAAATTTCGTGTCCTCACATTGCAAAATCATCCCTTCTGAATAGTCCCCAAAGTCTTAACTAGTTTCAGCATTAACCCAAAATTCCAAAATCTCATCTGAAGCTCGAGGCACATTTCTTCTACCTATGAGCCTATAAGATCAAAAACAAACTATTTTTCAAGATACAATAGTGGCGTAGGCATTGCATAAACATTCCCATTCCAAAAGGGAGAAATTTGCCAAAAGAAAGGAACAACTGGATCCATGCAAGTTGGAAACCCAATAGGGTAGTTATTAAATCTCATAGCTCCAAAAAATCTTCTAGTCTACATCCTTCATCCAGGGGATTCTAGTGCAAGGGATGGCTCTCAAGGCCTTGGACAACTGCACTCTATGGCTTTGCAGGGTGTGGCCCACATGGTTGCTTTCACAAGTTTGAGTTGAGTGGCTATGGCTTTTTCAGGCTTAGGGTATGTGATGTTAACACTGAGTGTCAACTTGATTGGATTGAAGGATGAAAAGCATTGTTCCTGGGTGTGTCTGTGAGGGTGTTGCCAAAGGAGACTAACATTTGAGTCAGTGGACTGGGAGAGGATATCCCACACTCAATCTGGGTGGGCACCATCTAACCAGCTATCAGCATGGCTAGAATAAAGCAGGGAGAAGTTGGAAAGAGCAGACCTATTGAGTCGTATGGCCTTCATCTTTCTCCTGTGCTGGATGCTTTCTGCTCTTGAACATCAGACTCCAAGTTCTTCAGCTTTTGGACTCTTGAACTGACACCAGTGATTTGCCAGGGGCTGTCTGGCCTTTGGCCACAGACAGAGGGCTGCACTGTCAGCTTCCCTACTTTTGAGGTTTTGGGACATGGACTGGCTTCCTTGCTCTTCAGCTTGCAGATGGCCTACTGTGGGACTTCACCTTGTGATTGTGTGAGCCAATACTCCTTTAATAAACTCCCCTTCATATATACATTTATCCTATTACTTCTGTCCCTCTAGCAAACCCTGACTAATACAAGGTACAAGCTGCTGTTGGCCTTATCATCATTCTTACATCCCAGAATAGAAAGGGTGGTGGCTCCTTTCTCACAGCTCCATTAGGCAGTGCCCTGCTGGAGACTGGATGGGGGCTCCAACCCCACAGTTCCCCTTGGCACTGCCCTAGTAGAGCCTCTCCAAGGGCTCCTTCCTTGTGTCAGGTTTCTCCCTGGGCAACCAAGCTTTCCCATACATTCTTTGAATTCTAGGTGGAAACTGACAAGCAACTTTTACTCTTACATTTGGTGAACCTACAGGCTTAACACTATGCAGAAGCTGCCAAGGCTTATGGCTTGTACCCTCTGGTGCAGCAGTGTGAGCTGTATCTGGGGTCCCTTGAACTGAGACTGGAACCAGAGATGTCAGGATGCAGGGAGCAGTGTCCTGAAGCTTAGCAGGTCAGCAGTGCCCTGGGCCTGGACCATGAAACCATTCTTTCCTCTCAGGCCTCTAGGCCTGTAATGGGAGGGGATGCCTTGAAGAATTCTGAAATGCCTTTGAGGCCTTTTCCCATTGTCGTGAATATTAGCATTTGCTTCCGTTTTAGTCATGCTAGTCTCTCTAGCTAGTGATTGCTCCACAGCTTGCGTGTATTCTTCTCCTGAAAATGCTTTTTCCTTCTTTGCCACATGGCTACACTGCCATGGAGATTTGCACTCCAAGTTACATTTAAAAATGCTTACGTCGAGAGAGGATCCAAGATGGCCAAAAAGGAAAAGCTCTGGAGCACCGTTCCCAGGGAGAATGCAAAGGGTGAGTGATCACTGCATTTCCAAACGAATTTTTACTGCCCACAGACCAGGAGATTACTGAGTGGAAAAGTGCCAAAAGTCTCCAGCACGGCTGTTTCAGCCAGCACAGTGGGTCTCTGCACAAAAACTCACACAAATCTGGGCACCATTTCAACTGGCGCATGGAACACCTGGGAGACAGAGTCACCCATTCAACTGAAAAAAATGGGGCTGAAACAGGGAGCCACATGATCTGACTGGGAGGGTCCTACCCTCACAAAGACAACCAATCTGAAACACTCTGGACTGAGAGTTTCACAGCAAACACAGCTCAACCTGGGACAGTCCAGCTCTGTGGGGGAAAGGGTGTCTGCCATTAAAGAGGCAGTCCACTACTACCAAGGCAGTCTGCCATTACTGAGACAGTCCACCACTACTGAGGCAGTCTGCCATTACCGAGGCAGTCTGCCATTACAGACATAGTCTGCCATTACTCAGGCAGACCTAGACAGTTCTAACTATACCTCTACAACCAAAACCACAAGGGAGTTCACACAGCAGCTGGGTAGAGCCAACAGCAGCTCAGCAATGCTTCTGCTGGCAGACTGTGACTAGACTACCTCCTTACTGGGCTGGGCATCTCTGAAAAAAGGCAGCAGCACGTCAGGAACTATAAAGCCCCACCTTCCCAGGACAGAGCACCTGGGAAAAAAAGGCAGTTATGAGTTCCGCTAAAGTAGACTTAAATGTACCTGCCCAGCAGCTCTGATCAGAACAACGGAGCTCACAGCTCAGCACTTGAGCTTCTATAGCGGACAGACTGTCCCCTCAAGCAGCTCCCCAACCCCTGTATATCCAAAAAGACACCTCATAAGGGAGAGTTCAGGTTGACATCTGGTGGGTATCCTTCTGGGACAAAGATAACAGAAGAAGAAACTGGCAGCAACCCTTACTGTTCTGCAGCCACTGCAGGTGATCCCCAGGCAAGCAGGGTCTGGAGTGGACCTCCAGCAGTCCTACAGAAGGGGGCCCAACTATTAGAAGGAAAACTAAAAACAGAAAGAAATAACTTCATCATCAACAAAAAGGATGTCCACTCAGAGACCCCATCTGAAAATGACCAACTACAAACACTTCAGGTAGATAAATCTACAAAGATGGGAAGAAACCAGTGCAAAAAGGATGAAAACACCCAAAACCAGAATGCCTCTCCTCTTCCAAGGGATCACAACTCCTCATCAGCAGGGGAACAAGGCTGGATGGAGAATGAGTCTGATGAATTGACAGAAACAGCCTTCAGAAAGTGGGTAATAACAAACTTCTCTGAGCTAAAAGAACATATTCTAACCCAATGCAAAGAAACTAAGAACCTTGAAAAAAGGTTTCATGAAATGCTAATGAGAATAAACAGCTTAGAGAAGAATATGAATCAACTGATGGAGCTGAAAAACACAATACGAGAACTTTTCAAAGCACACACAAGTTTCAATAGCCAATCGACCAAGCAGAAGAAAGGATATCAGAGATTGTAGATCAAATCAATGAAATAAAACAAGAAGGCAAGATTAGAGAAAAAAAGAGTAAAAAGAAATGAACAAAGCCTCCAAGAAATATGGGACTATGTGAAAAGACCTCATCTACATTTGATAGGTGTACCTGAATGTGATGGAGAGAATGAATGCAAGCTGGAAAACACTCTGCAGGATATTGTCCAGGAGAACTTCCCTAACCTAGCAAGGCAGGCCAATATTCAAGTCCAGGAAATACAGAGAACACCACAAAGGTATTCCTCAAGAAGAGCAACCCCAAGGCCCGTAATCATCAGATTCACCGGGGTTGAAATGAAGGAAAAAATGCTAAGGGTAGCCAGAGAAAAAGGTTGGGTTACTCACAAAGGGAAGCCCATCAGAGTCACAGTGGATCTCTCAGCAGAAACTCTGTAAGCCAGAAGAAAGTGGGGGCCAATATTCAACATCCTTAAAGAAAAGAACTTTCAACCTAGAATTTCATATCCAGCCAACATAAGCTTCATAAGAGAAGGAGAAATAAAATCATTTATGAACAAGCAATTGCTCAGAGATTTTATCACCACCAGGTCTACCTTACAAGAGCTCCTGAAAGAAGCACTAAACATAGAAAGGAACAACCAGTACCAGTCACTCCAAAAATGTACCAAATAGTAAAAAGCATCGACACAATGAAGTAATTGTGTTAACTAATGGGCAAAACAACCAGCTAGTATCAAAATGGCAGGATCAAATTCACACATAACAATATTAACCTTAAATGTAAATGGATAAAGTACCCTAATCAAAAGACACAGATTGGTAAATTGGATAAACATTCAAAACCCATTGGTGTGCTGTATCAGGAAACCCATCTCACATGCAAGGATACACATAGGCTCAAAATAAAGGGATGGAGGAAGAATTACCAAGCAAACAGAGAGCAAAAAAAAAGCAGGAGTTGCAATCCTAGTCTCTGATAAAATAGACTTTAAACCAACAAAGATCAAAAGAGACAAAGAAGGGCATTACATAATGGTAAAAGGATCAATGCAACAAGAAGAGCTAATGACCCTAAATATATACGCACCCAATACAGGAGCACCCAGATACATAAAGCAAGTTCTTAATGACCTACAAAGAGACTTAGACTCCCACACAACAGTAGTGGGAAACTTTAACACTCCACTGTCAATATTAGATCAACAACACAGAAAATTAACAAGGATATCCAGGACTTGAACTCATATCTGGACCAGGCAAAGATAATAGACATTTACAGAACTCTCCACCCCGAATCCACAGAATATACATTCTTCTTAGCACCACATCGCATCTTCTCTAAAACTGACCACATAATTGGAAGTAAATCACTCCTCAGCAAATGCAAAAGAATGGAAGTCATAACAGTCTCTCAGACCACAGTGCAATCAAATTAAAACTCAGGATTAAGAAACTAACCCAGAACTGCACAACTTAATGGAAACTGAACAACTGGCTCTTGAATGTTGACTGGATAAACAATGAAATGAAGGCAGAAATAAAGATGTTCTTTGAAACCAATGAGAATGAAGACACAACGTGCCAGAATCTCTGGGACACATTTAAAGCAGTGTCTAGTGGAAAATATACAGCAATAAATGCCCACTGAGAAGCAAGGAAAGATCTAAAATTGACACCCTATCATTGAAATGGAAAGAGCTAGAGAAGCAAGATCAAAAAAACTCAAAAGCTAGCAGAAGACAAGAAATAACTAAGATCAGAACAGAACTGAAAGAGATAGAGACATAAAAGACCCTTCAAAAAATTAATAAATGTAGGAGCTCGTTTTTTGAAAAGATCAACAAAATAGACCACTAGCCAGATTAATAAAAAAGAAAAGATAGAAGAATCAGATAGATGCAATAAAAAATGATAAAGAGGATATCACCACCGATTCTACAGAAATACAAACTACCATCAGAGATTACTACAAACAACTCTATGCACACAAACCAGTAAAACTGGAAGAAATGGATAAATTCCTGGACACTTACACCCTCCCAAGCCTAAACCAGGAAGAAGTTGAAACCCTGAATAGACCAAACAAGGTCTGAAGTCAAGTCAGCAATTAATAGCCTACCAACCAAAAAAAGCCCACGTCCAGATGGGTTCACAGCCGAATTCTACCAGACATAAAAAAAGCTGGTACCATTCCTTCTGAAAGTATTCCAAACAATCCAAAAGGAGAGAATCCTTCCCAAATCATTTTATGAGACCAACATCATCCTGATACCAAAACCTGGCAGAGACTCAACAAGAAAAGAAAACTTCAGGCCAATATCCATGACGAACATAGATGCAAAAATCTTCTGTAAAATACTGACAAACCAATTGCAACAGCACATCCAAAAGCTTATCCATCATGATCAAGTAGGCTTCATCCTGGGGATGCAAGGCTGGTTCAACAAACACAAGTGTATAAACGTAATCCACCACATAAACAGAAATAACGACAAAAACCACATGATTATCTCAACAGATGCAGAGAAGGGCCTCAACAAAATTCAACAGCCCTTTTTGCTAAACTCTCAATAAACTAGGTATGGATGGAACATATCTCAAAACAATAAAAGCTATTTACGACAAACCCACAGCCAATATCATACTGAATGGGCAAAAACTGGATGCACTCCCTTGGAAATCTGGCACTAGACAAGGATGCCCTCTCTCACCACTCCTATTCAGTATAGTATTGGAAGTTCTAGCCAGAGCAATCAGGCAAGAAAAAGAAAGCATATTCAATTAGGAAAGGAGGAAGACAAATTTTCTCTATTTGCAGATGACATGATTGTATATTTAGAAGACCCTATCGTCTCTGCCCAAAATCTCCTGAAACTGATAAGCAACTTTAGCAAAGTCTCAGGATACAAAATCAATGTGCAGAAATCACAAGCATTCCTATACACCAACAACAGACTTAAAGAGAGCCAAAGAACTGCCATTCACAATTGCTACAAAGAGAACTGTCATTCACAATTGCTACAAAGACAATAAAATACCTAGGAATACAACTAACAAAGGATATAAAGGACCTCTTCAAGGAGAACTATAAAACACTGATCAAGGAAATAAGAGAGAACATAAACAAATGGAAAAATATTCCAGGTTCATGGTTTGGAAGAATCAATATTGTGAAAATGGCCATACAGCCCAAAGTAATTTACAGATACAATGCTATCCCCATCAAGCAACCTATGACCCTCTTCACAGAACTTGAAAAAGCCACCTTAAACTTCATATGGAACTGTTGAAATTTCAACTGTGCTGTTGAAATTCTAAGCAAAAAGAACAAAGCTGGAGGCTCATGCTACCTGACTTCGAACTATACTACAAGGGTACAGTAATCAAAACAGCAGTGGTACTGGTACCAAAACAGAGATATAGACCAATGGAACAGAACAGAGGCCTCAGAGGCAACACCACACATCTACAACCATCTGATGTTTGACAAATCTGACAAAAACAAGCAATGAGGAAAGGAGTCCCTGTTTAATAAACGGTGTTGGGAAAACTGGCTAGCCATGTGCAGAAAGCAGAAACGACCCCTTCCTGACACCTTACACTAAAATTAACTTCAGATGGATTAAGGACTTAATCCAACATAAGAACTAACACCATAAAACCGTAGAAGAAAACCTAGGCAAAACCATTCAGGACATAAGCATAGGCAAGGACTTCATGACCAAAACACCAAAAGCATTGGCAACAAAAGCCAAAATAGACAAATGGCATCTAATTAAACTCCAGAGCTTCTGCACAGCAAAAGAAACAATCACTAGAGTGAACTGGCAACCAACAGAATGGGAAAAAATTTTTGCAATCTACCCATCTGACAAAGGGCTAATATCCAGAATGTACAAATAACTAAAACAGATATACAAGAAAAAAATAAACCAATTCAAAAGTGGGCAAAGGATATGAACAGACACTTTCCAAAGAAGATATATATGAAGTCAACAAACATGAAAAAATGCTCATCATCATTGGTCATTAGAGAAATGCAAATCAAAACCACATTGAGATACAATCTCATGCCAGTTAGAATGGCGATCATTAAAAAATGGGAGACAACAGATGCTGGAGAGGATGTGGAGAAACAGGAACACTTGCACAGTGTGGGTGGGAGTGTAAATTAGTTCAACCATTGTGGAAGACAGTGTGGTGATTCCTCAAGGACCTAGAAATAGAAATTCCATTTGACCCAGCAATCCCGTTACTGGGTATATATCCAAAGGATTATAAATCGTTCTATTATAAAGACATATGCACACCTATGTTCATTGTGGCACTGTTTACAATAGCAAAGATCTGGAACCAACCCAAATGCCCATCGGTGATAGACTGGACAGGGAAAATGTGGTACATATACACCATGGAATACTATGCAGCCATAAAAAACAATGAGTTCGTGTCCTTTGTAGGGACATGGATGAACCTGGAAACCATAATTCTCAGCAAACTGACACAAGAACAGAAAATCAAACACCACATGTTCTCACTCACAGGCGGGTGTTGAACAATGAGAAAACATGGACACAGGGAGGGGAACATCACACACTGGGGTCTGTTGCGAGGGACAAGGGGAGGGACAGCAGAGGGTAGGGAGCTGGGGAGAGATAACATGGGGAGAAATGCCAGATGTAGGTGATGGAGATGGAGACAGCAAACCACTATGGCATGTATGTACCTATGCAACAATCCTGCATGTTCTGCACATGTACCCCAAAACTTAAAGTGCAATAAAATATATTTAAAAAATGCTTACCTCTATTATTTTACCAAATTTCTTATTTTTAAAACTTTCAAAACTATAGAAAAGTTGAAAGAATAGTACAATGAATACTCTGTATACCCTTTGTCTGGTTCATCAATTGTTAGTGCTTTGCCACATTTGTTTTACCTCACTCTCTCTGTGTTTGTATATATTAATAGTTTCTTCCTGAACCATAAGAAAATAAATTCAAATATTATGATATGCTTACTTACCTAATACTTCAGTATGAATCACCTGATAATGAAGTATCATCCCACAATAGGCACAATTCCTAAGAAAGTTGACAATAATGCCATAATGTTGTCTAATATCTATTTTATATTCCCCAATGTTTCCAACAATGACTTTTATAACCATTTTTAAAAATTCAGGATTAGTCAAGGATTACACATTTCATTTGTCTGATATGTTCCTCATTGTTTTTAATCCAGAAGAGTCCTTCTGTTTTTTTTTTTTTTTCACTTTTTTCATGACTTTTTTTGGATGAATTATTGAAGAAATCAAGCTAGCTGATTTATAGAAGGCTCCTCATGGTGTAATTGAACTTGTTATCTTCTCTGTGTTTCTTATAAGCTTTAAGTTAGATCTGGAAGCTTGATCAATCTCAGGTAAATATTTCGGAAAAAGTATTTCCATATTTCATAATGCATCACATCAAGATGCATATAATGCTAGGTTGCCTCATTATTGATAATAATGTTTGAATAATAATAAGTCTGATCACGTGATTTGGGGCTGACTGTCAAATATTTCCAATTTTGATTAGTAAGCAATCTATGAGGTTATAATTTGGTATTGAGTTTTTACAATGTGTTTTTATGCTGCAGTTTTAGAACCCATCGAGGATTCTTGTATTCAGTGAATTATAATATTAGGAATTGAGTTATAAAATGGTGGTTTTTTCCCTTCTATCATTTAATCTATATTTATTAGCTGCATTAAAAAAATAAAGATGAGCTTTTCTTCTCTGTTAAGTATAACTATAGACTTTTAGATGTTATAATCAATTACTGTCATTATTCTGTCTGATGTTCAAATTAGGTTTAGTGCATAAATTATAATTAATGCCAAATCTGGCCACTGGAAGTCTCTATAAGCCAGCTCCTATGACCCTTTGATATGACTAATCAATTCTGAGGACGACTTTGCTTTGTGAGAAGATGCCCAGGTTCACTTTAAACTTTCTTTCCTCCTGCCCTGGAGTTAGCCATTTTCCAAGGTGTAAGGCCGATAGCCTCGCCGGGAGCCAGATGGACAACAGTCACCCCCTCTCCACGACTGATAACGTTGTTATCAGTCCAAACACATTACTCAGCATCTGGCTTCTCCATGCAGGCTCCCCATACCCACTTCTGCTTTCCACCCCAGCCCTACACTCAGCACTAAATCATCTACCCAGCCCCGCCAAAATACCCTACACTCAGCACTAAATCATCTACCCAGCCTCTCCAAAATTCAAAAATCCCACCAAAAGCCTGCCCAATGGCTGTCCGACACAGATGCCCTCAGCCAGCTCACCTATCAATCGCCCTGCCTGGTTACCAATGGTAG